>JASTWL010000808.1:0-77772 GCA_035220575.1 Temnothorax rugatulus | reverse complement strand
TTCGGACTTTACAAAAATACCAGAGAACTTATCTCGGCGATTAATGAAGCATGCAAACAAGCTGACTCGCACTTTTATTTAGATCAACAAGAGAAGACTGGAGGAAAAACCCACATCAGCATTACTTGTAACGCAAGTGAATGCAACCTAATACATCATATGTGCCTTTCCGATACTCTTCTACAAATACTCGGTTTAGGTCATGTTCTTCTCGATAATCCCGAATACTATGGCGAATTTTCTGTCAGACGCTACGCAATTTATCCTTTTTCCAACCAAGCGTTTACTGCAAAATATATTAAACTTGGCCATATTAGCGAAAATGTAGGTGCGCGCGAAACAGCTTTCTATAGTCGTGAACCTTGTAGTTTGCAGCGTGGTATTCCAGATAAAATGTTCGTTTATTGCGATATTTGTGAGCCTTATGTAACAGGTGACGCGCAAACACCTCTTCTTCGAATAGTGCCGGTCGAGACATACCGCTATAATCACGTGGACGCTTACGGAACGAATCAGGTGAAACATTTTTCCCCGCTGCATTATATTTCATTACGCAAAACAAATTTCCGCACGATTGAAATAGATATAAAAGATCAACTCGGAAAAAATATACCATTCGAATCCGGGACGCTGACGGTGACATTGCACTTTAGACGTTTCCAGTAACAACACGGTGTGTTGTCGTCGAAAAAAAAAATAAAAACTAAATTCAGAGCCATGGACTACGAATATTACGATTCACATCAGAGTGGACGAGGCGGAGGAATTCCACGAGTTTTAGTCGGAGCACCCTATCAACGAGGTCACGGAATCGGTAGTTTTCTCGGAGGATTATTCAGAAAGGTGCTGCCTTACCTAAGTAGAGGCGCGCGAGCGGTCGGTAAAGAAGCTTTACGCGCGGGTATCAATGTGATGGAAGATGTCGAAAATAATACACCGTTGAAGGAGGCGCTCAAAACTCGCTTCAAAGAATCAAGTGGAAATCTTAAAAGAAAAGCCCAGGAGAAGATAAGCGGCATGATGAAGGGATCGGGATATAAAGTATCCGCAAAAAATCCAGCGTTTCAGTTTCCCCTCGGCATCCACGACAGTCGCGTCGCAGTTCGTAAACGTCGTCGACAAACAGTCAAAAGAAAATCGTCAAAGAGCAAGCAGAGAAAGAGAATAACGATCAAAAAATCATCGAAGAAGAAGAAGACTCGTGCTGTAAACAGAAAGTCATCTACCGCTACGAGACAACGTCGTCGTCGAGTCAGCGTCAAGAAACGCAGCGTATCCGACATATTCTCTTAATCGTCGCGCGCGCACACGAAGCAAGAATTCAAGGAGCGGAGGAGAAGGATAAGCATGTCTTTTCTTCACACGCACTCAAGCGAGTGTTTAAAAAGCGAACTCGATTTCTTTTCATTGCCGCCCACTCAAACTAGTATCGAGAGCTCGCAATGGATCTATTACAAGCCCATAACCTCCCTCGGGGACGACGCGCCTATAGAATTCGTCATACCCGGTCACGGAGAAGACTACCTGGACCTCACGCACACCATGTTGAGCCTTCGCATACGCGTAGAAACTTCTCCCCTAGCAGGCGGTGGTGGCGACGGCCAAACATCCGCATCAGGCGGAATTGTGTACAAAGTAGGCCCTGTAAATCATTTACTACACTCCATGTTCAATCAAATCGACGTATATTTCAATCAAAAGCTCGTCTCGCCCCCAAACAACGCCTACGCGTACCGCGCGTACATAGAGGCATTGTTAAATTATTCTTCACCCGCAAAAACTTCCCATCTGACCTCTTGTCTGTGGGACATGGATACCCCCGGACTCATGGACGCACTCGTAGATTCAGAAACACCAAATCCGGCTCTCGTGAGACGCGCTCGTTACATTCACGAGGGACATGCGCTAGATCTCATAGGTCATCTTCATTGCGACGTTTTCAATCAAGATAAGTTTTTAATTAACGGTGTGGAGGTTAGAATGAGACTTGTTCGTTCGAAAGATTCGTTTTGCCTTATGGAAAATACTTCGACGTCGAAAATACGCATTCTAGACGCCAGTCTGCTCGTGAGAAGGGCAAAAATAAGCCCTGGCCTTTTACTCGCGCATGCGAGAATGTTGAGCAAAACTACCGCCAAATATCCCCTTACGAGAGTCGAAGTTAAAACATTTACGATTCACGCGGGTCTCGTAGGAGAATCGATAGACAATGTAATACTCGGTCAACTGCCGAAACGCATAAAAGTCGGTTTTGTCGATAACAGGGCGTTTAATGGCGATAAAAAATTAAACCCGTTTAATTTCAAAAACTATGGTATAAATTTCTTTTCGCTGTACGCCGACGGTATACAAATTCCCAGTAGACCGCTACAGCCGAGCTTCTCGAGAAACGAGCCACTCTACGTCGAAGCTTATCACACTCTCTTTTCGGGAACCGGCATACACTTTTTGAACGAGGGTAATTCTATAAGCAGAGAAGATTACGCCGAAGGATTTACACTTTTCGCCTTTGATCTTACACCCGACTTATCCGCCAATTGCGCCGGCCATTGGAATCTTGTGAAACATGGCAGTTTACGATTAGAAGTGCGATTTGAAAAAGCACTTACCGCGACCGTTAATTGTATCGTTTACGCCGAGTTCGATAATGTTCTAGAAATCGACTCCTCTGGACAAATCATCGTCGACTTTGCCGGATAAATGACAAATGTCGACAAATAATATTTCACATACTTTATTTTTCACCTCCCCCACACCACTACATATTTTACCCATTGTCATTTTTCTGCGTAAAATCCTGCAAAAAGAGAGAGATTCAGTTTCACTCGAGCCACGAACGTCGACGCTTCACTTGAAAAAATAGAGAGTACATTTTAAACTATGGATCTGGCCATCGATATACAAGGTTTCCGTGATGTCAACGGAAAGTTTATTCCGAAAGAAGTCGCAGTTGTCGCGATTAACGCGGCAATCACCGGACACTGGATTATGTCGCCGCTCTTTCCATTTGACGATCTACCCGAAAAGACAAGACGAGAGAATAACTGGCTTTCGCGAAATTATCATGGAATCGAGTGGTTTGATGGTGAAACCGATCTCAAATGTTTCACCCTACATCTGCGAGAAATTACGCGACAAGTGCGTTACATCTACTGCAGAGGCGCGGAAAAGGCTCGTTACTTGAGTCAACTACTTTCCAGAAACATATATAATCTGGAAGAAATTTCTCCACCGTTCAAAAGTTTACCGGAGGCCCGAGAGTACAGACAACGCTGCACACATCACGGATTTCGTGTTTCGACTACGGACAAAATTGCTTGTGCGTTACGTAACGCTTTTAAATTGAAACGCTGGATAGTCTTGCGAACCAACAGCGAATGCATCAGCAGCAGCAGCAGCAGCAGTAGTAGCAGCAACAGCATCGACTCGAGCTACGATACTAATCTCTCTTACGTAAATTTGGTCACAAGCGACGACGATGACGACGACGAAGGTGAAAAACCGACGGTGACATCGCTATAAAAATAAAACAGTGGTAAAAAAAAAAATAACGAGACAGAAGAAAAAGAGGAGGAAGGAGAAGTAGCAAAAGCCTATTATTCAATAGAGGGCGTAAGAAAAGAATACAACTTCAATAACTTACCGATACGCCCGTCACCAACCAAGAACACTAGTGCGACAACTCCAAAAGAGGTAAACTCCGAAATTATACAAATAATTCCTCTCGTGCGAACACCACCTCGCTGTGTAGAAAATGAACTCGCTAGAAATCTTACAAGCGTTGCATCATCTCAGTGTCAGATATGCGGGCGTCTATCCTGCCGACAAACTGCCGAGGGTGTGGACGAGGTCGACAGCCATCGTCGCTAATACGGACGATCACGATCGGCCTGGCCAACATTGGGTCGCTTTTTACGTCGACGAGCAAGGAGCAGGAACGTATTTCGATAGCTACGGACTACCGCCTTTAGACTCCAGATTCCTCTTACGCCTTCGTCGGAATTCCACTACACATCGATGGAACACCGTAACACTACAAGGAACACTCTCTCAAACTTGCGGCCAATACTGCTGTGTATTTTTATATTTCATGTGTAGCGGTTATAATCTTTGTCAGTTTCTTAATCTGTTTAGCGACAATTGCGAACGCAATGATCGTTTGATTGTAAAATTATTTCGTAAGATTTTTCTTCATAATAAAAGCGTATGCGTAAAACCTCACGTTGAATGTTACCATGTTCAGGCATGTACTTTTAAGAATAATTAAAAGAAATACTTATTCCCTCGTATCAATGTATTATTTTATGTAATAAACATTGTGTGTGTATCTTCAACCCCCTCCGTCTATTTATTCATTCCTTTTTCTCTTACGTTAAAATAGTTGCATCACGTCATAAAGCGAACCTGTACGTTCCTGTTTTACCCTCTCCTTTCTCCAGAAAATAAGTTTCACGTATTTCATTGTTTCGAAAACTCCTTGTCCAGACCCAAGTCCTAAAAGAACACGGTCATAAATCATGAAAACTATTCTCTGAAAACATAAAAATTCCACTTTCCGTTTTCGGCATCTTAACATCATATCCTTATTTTAGCTTAGCGTCGTCTACCACGTGCTCCCGCCAAAATGGCGCTGGTCGACACTTCCGCTATTTTTCCTTGTGACTTAGCGTCGTCCACCACGTGCAGGCCCAAAAAGACGCTGGACCCTTTAGGCGGGAGAGCCAATCAGACGCTGGGTAGGTATGGGGTATCCAATCAAAACGCGCCATTTAGTTACTATTTTGATCCGACATTTTTGTTTCGTTGTCGTCCACGCCACGTGCATTCTCGAAAAAGTCACTAGACACTAGACACCCTAGGCGCGGGAGAGCCAATCAGACGCTGGTTAGCTATGGGGTATCCAATCAAAACGTGCTATTTGAAGCCGCCATTTTTGACTCCTACTCTTCCACCACGTGCTGCCCCCTTCAATGTAACCAGACACCCTAGGCGGGGGAGCCAATCAAAACGCTGGCTAGGTATGGGGTATCCAATCAAAACGCTGGCTAGGTATGGGGTATCCAATCAAAACGCTGGCTAGGTATGGGGTATCCAATCAAAACGCTCCATTTAATTACCTCGTTACCCCCACCCTCTCACGGCAGCCAATCAGAGCGCTCCGAGGTCACGTGGGCAGACCGTCTGGCCACGCCTCTGGCGCCGGAGGGGTCGGTGGTGGGGGTTTGTTTTGACGCCCCATACCTAGCCACTTACTACTAATATATACTCTATAATGGATCTATCCATATATAAATTTGTATAACTGTTATAAATATTCTTCTAGTATATTATTTTACTTGACAATATCAAATTAATATGAAATATATTATTTCTAGTTTCAGTTTACACAATTGCGTTTTAAGTCCGACAAAGTCCATATTGGCACGCAGTGCCAATTTAAAAAACTGAAACATGTATTTAATGATAATTGATTGTGAAATATTATTAAGCATCAAGATCCGCTTCTACCGAAAACGGCACTTTTCATTGCTTATGTTATTTTAAGTTTTCTTTTTTTCTAATTTTGCATAAGATACTTAATTTTTTTAATTGACATATTAATTTTTATTAAATATTTTCGTAAACAGTGAAATTACCAGTAATAATTCGTGAAAAAAACTGTTTTATATAATATATATTATAGTTCTTATAAACAAATATATTAATCGTATTATTTTGCAAACATACCTTATAATTTAAACTGAAAGTATTATAATCGTATATGCATGAAATGATATAGTCATATAAGATTATATATGATCAGATCAGAATATTGCATCTCAAAGTATCCGATAGATGGCATTCGATGTGATCTGTTTCTCGTATTTAAAATTTGACAAACAGTGTTATAAGAACGGCATCAAAAAGACACGACACTGTCTCGCGCTATTCTCGCGCGACGCTGTCTCGGAGTGACACAATTTTTGTATCAGTTATATTGTGAAGTCCACTCTTATAATAAAGTGGCACGTTTAAAAAATAACATTTGAAAATATATAACAATTTTCTAAAACTTATTTAAATATATATGTCCTTATATATAATCTTATATAATCATATATGACCATATAAACTCTTATCACTTATCAGGCCAAAATTCATATATGATAAGATAGCTTCTTATATGAGCATATAACACACTATAAGAGATATTTTTTATATGTCCTTATATAATCTTATATAATCATATATGACCATATAAGAGCTTATGCGGCCAAAATTCATATATGAGCACATAAGACCGCTTCTTATATGAACATATAAGACATTATAAGGGTTTTCTTTTCCCGGGCTTGGTGTGGTTTGCTAGAAACAGTCTCAGCTACTTTATATAATCTTTATACCACTTAGAATAATTGTTATATGTATATATACATAGTATACTTTCATTATTAAATTATTATTAAATGGCTTTGTTATACTTTAATTTAACAAATTTTATCAGATGCTAAATTATATTAGTATTACAATCTTTAATTCTTTTAATTCTTCGCTTACACTCGAAGTTAAATTTTTTAAAGTCCTTTTTCTCGAAAAGGAGATCTTATTTAATAAATATTTATATTATTATGTTATATTATTATACATAATATTTCATTTATTTTGAACTATAGAATCTAGAATCCTTTCCTGGACTTTATAGGTGACTTATTATAAGTTCTATCACAATGCAACATATTTGTAAAAAGTTATATATATATATATATAAAACAGAAAAATGACATTATCCTATGCATATTCTACACGCATGATCAAATATTACAAATATGCATATATATATATATACAATAATACGTATACATAATATAATACGTAAACAAATACATATTTGTAATATTTTATAATGCGTGTAGAATATGCGTAAAGTAATATCATTTTCAATAATATAATTTCAGAAATATAATTTTCTGTTGAAGATTTTCTCACTCAATATTATCTCGATTTAATGTAATGGTCTGCTTTTTGATAATCGTTGGAGTGATTGGCGCAAGTTTGAATTTTTTCGGGTAAATGTGGCCTTTTTTTTATCATATACTTGTGAATAACTGCATCAAAGTTTATTCAAATTTTCATCGATAATTAATTATTATTTTGTTTGACATTAGTGACATTACTGACCCAGTTTTGATCAAGATCCTTGAATCTGCTTGTATATTAGATTTTTCAGATAATATCGTTTGGATTCGATACAGTGGAACTTTCATTACACTTAGCATCCTCCATTTAATTTACGTATTCACAAGGAACTATCTTGGGCAAGAAATTATGGATCACAATAATAATGTATTTGCAACCATGTAAGCGAGATATTTATATAATATAATCACATTCACATATTTGTTATATAGACGGACGTGACAAAAGTACAGTCAACGTAGTATAAGAAACATATAGTAAGCATTAACAGATTATTTTTTATATTCCTCAATCATTAATTGTTTTGTCATGATATAGATACAATGCCCAGTGGTACGTAGTTCCGTTGCAAATACAAAACGCTTATAAAACGCTGTATATAACGTTTCATGAAAGTTCTGGAATGCTGAGGCAACGCTTTTCAGAGAACGCTCAATAAACGCTGAAACGCATTCGTGCAGAGAGTTTGCTGTCAGACTTTTCAAACGTTTAGCAAACGCTTTTCCCAACGCCGTAAGACAAGCATTTTCACTCCGTTCAGCAAACGCTCTTCCGATGTGGCGAATTGTAGAGGCGCAGTGAATGTTTTGTAAGGTGTTGACGCAAACGGCTTGGAGACGCCCAAGAAACGCTTTTCCCGACTCCGTAACACAAGCGTTTTCCCTCCGTTCAGCAAACGCTCTTCTAACAATGCCGCTAGGCGGCGCATCTTTCTCGCATTTAAAATACATCCAGCCGCGTATATAACCAGACCCCCTGCGAGGCGAAAAGCAGATTTTAACATTTAACGCTCTTTACGCTCTTTTCTTCTAAGGACAAGAGTAAACGCCCGTTAAACGCTCAATAGAGGCTGCACGCAATTTCCAATGATGAAAGCAAACGCTTTCGACTTATTAAACGCTTAACAGAGGATCTCTAAAGGCTGATTTATAGAGGCCGTAACCGTTGATTTAAGCCGTAATCTTTAAGAAATTGACCAATCACAGTCGAATGTGAGAAGAATAATCGACTGTGATTGGTAAATTTCTTAAAGATTACGGCTTAAATCAACGGTTACGGCCTCTATAAATCAGCCTTAAATGTTTTAAAGAACTCTCAGCAAACATCATACGTCATGTAAACGCTGTGCAAACTCTCAAAAATGCTATATACAAACGTCTTTCAAACGCTAAAGCGTTGCAATTTCTGCTTTTTAAACGTTTTACTGACCGATTCTAAACGCTCAACAAACTCCCGCAAACGCTCACGTAAACGCTTAACAAACGCTTATGAAACTTCCTATTTTCGCCAGGGTTACTAATTTTTGCCTAAAAATGTATAGGGTAGACCGAGGCAAATCGGATTACTAATTAGCACGATAAAATAACTCGTTTAAAATAAAACACTAACGAAAATTGTCTTAAAACTTATATTAATCCGATTCGCCTCAATCTACCCTAAGTTATTTGATGGATAGAGTATCATTAAAGGAAGATTGTTATTTAATTAGGCGAGGATCGGTGAAGGGATTACCGATTTCTGCTTAAAAAGTGTATAAGATGTACATGTAACTTTATATAGAGTATTATTAAAAGAAGGTTGTTTTGAATTTTGCGAGGTGAAAGGGTTACCGATTTCTGCTTAAAAAATGTGTAAGTTATTTGATGGATAAAGTATCATCTAAGAAAGGTATTTAATTTGGCGAGGATCGGTGAAGGAGTTACCGATTTTTGCTTACAAAGTTACATGGATTAGTTATACATGTAATTTTATATAGAGTATCATTAAAAAAGGTTGGTATTGAATTTAGCGATAATCGGTAAAAAGGTTCTATTTTTATATTAAATTTTTCAAAATTTTAAATGCCTTTAACTCAAGAACTGATCAACCAAATCTTAAAGAATTATATATGAAAAAAAGTGTGCAAGTAGAAACTTGCACATTGCTTTCTCATAGTTTTTAAGTGTGCAAGTGGAAACTTGTACATTGCTTTCTCATAGTTTTTAAGTGTGCAAGTAGAAACTTGTTTAAGTGAGCTAGTAGAAACTTGCACATTGCTTCCTTATAGTTTTTAAGTGTTCAAGTAGAAACCTGCATATTGCTTCCTCTATGAGGAAGCCAAATTAATAAATATCTACTAATAATTATGCATTAAAAAACAGGCTTCCTCATAGAGGAAACAACGTGCAGGTTTCTACTTGCACACTTAAAAACTATAAGGAAGCAATGTGCAAGTTTCTACTAGCTCACTTAAACAAGAAGTAAAAAAGACTGAAGAATATAATAAAATTAGAAATAGTCCAATATTTCAAAATTTACAAAAGTTAGAGCAACCACGGGCATTTCTAAAAAAATTCAAAATTTTATAAAGAAAGAACCTTTTTACCTGTTGTGAGGCGGAAGTCGCCACGGTCAAAGTTCGACACTTAGCTGTCAGCGCTACGCCCGAATATTGCCCAACTCACCTGCGGTGGCATTCCGGGTGTCGCAAGTGACTTCCAGGTCGCTCACCCGGAAGCAAAAGCGCTGACAGCTAAGTCAGCATCGCGGAAGCTAATACGAAAAAGATAAAAAAGCCCGCCCGTCCGAGAAGCGGCGGGCAGTCTGGAACTAAAGGCTATATCGCGCACGACTGTACGTAACGCATAATATCAGTGTACGTCCGCAAGTCAGGGCAGTGACGAAGAATATAACTGTAATCTGTCGATCAAGATCTTTATTAAACACATTACAACCAAGAATCTGGCAACGTGATTCTCCCTTCCTCCCGGCGGATCCAAAAGAACTTAGTGCCGACCCTGAGATCCAAGGCACGGCACAACAATTGGTGGCAGCGGTGGGATCCTGCCAGATTCTCGACTGAATACGGGAACGGATCATTAGACGGCGGTAAATATCCCGGAGAGGAAAAGCCAGCCAGATCCCGAGTGAGTGAAACAACGGTAGCAGCCCCGCGTGTTATCAACGACACCGGAGAGGCCCCGACCTACCGCACCGACTCGCCAGCCCGAGGCAGCGAAGCAGCGACTCAGGGACGCACCGAGACGGCGAAACAGCGCAGCAGAGACGCATCAAAGCAGAGGCGACCCGAAGCAGCGAGGCGGCCCTGCCGGACATCGACGTAGCAGAAAGCAGACACCATGCGCTACGCGGCAGTACTGTAAGTCCGATTCTCTTTGTAAGCCGATCACGGCACGCGCCGCGAACCAGGTTGTAAACTGCGAGCGTCTCAATCGCGAACGCGAGTCCCGAACGAAAGCGCCGAAAAAACCTTCGCGATTTCAGGAGTCACCCGTGTGAGCGACGATAGATGTCGGACGACCAGTCCCGACAACCCCTTGTCAGCAACGCGTCATTCGTGCTCGGCGAGCGCGCGCGGCAAGCAATTAAAAACAGCCGTCAGAGTCCCCGCCGGGCCACACGACACACGGACCGCAACGCGTTAGATAGCGTACGCAGGAACTTAGACGCGCAATTAGCTGACGACAATACGCCACTGCTCGACCTTATGACGACGACGATGTCCGCTCGGTCTCGCCGGCCGAGAAGGAGCGCGCCGTCATTTTATTATCAAAGGGCCAACGTTCCCGAAGGGCTCTATTAATTCACAGCCGATGGTAGCTCGACCGAATCCTTTTCACAAAACGTAATATGGGCGCCAGGTGCGATTCCTCGCACCACGATACACGAAATCCTGATTCGTTATCACCTCCTATATCGGTGAGTCCGATATAGGAGGAGAGGGAGCGCAGCGCAATCAATACACACCAGAATTAACAAGATATAGAAAATATATTTAATGAAGAACAGGAGAGGTTCCGCGACCGGTTCGATGGTGGTCGCAACGCGGCCCGCCACACATTACGTGGAAGCGGCAAAACGCTTCCAGATGCGAATAACACAATATGATACCCGGACGCGGAAGATCGTACGAAATACAAGAACGCGGGACAGAAGGCTTTAACGCGAGACGCTAATGCTTTAACGCGAAGGACGATACATTAACATCGCAACGTAGTTACACCTCGACATAATATAATTAACACTCGACGCAATACAGGCTCGACGCCAAACAACCGCGAATAACTTACGAAACGGCAACGACTTCGAACCCTCCCTCAATCGTGAACGGCCCGCGACACGATTACAATTCGCGATACGACAATTACTCCAACGCCTTATTCGATCTCACAGTCCCGCAACCGCAATGACTCCGTGAGTCCCGAATTTGACCGCGAATCTCTCGATTCTGCGAGTCCCGAAATGACCGCTAATCTTTATGATTCCGCGAGTCCCAATGCACAATATGCGGAGGCGCCCTGTACGCCGCGACGCGATCACGCGGAGCTCACGCGGCCCCGCGATGATACGGTGCCCGGTACGCACGAGGAACACCCCGCCCAAAGACCGCTCGATCACGCGAAGGGCCTTTCGCCGTTCACGATAATCCGAATCGAATCGTTACCTCGACACCTTTAAATGCGACAATTAGCTCGACGACACGACAATTACACACGTTGACTGCCGGCGGCCGCGCACTCGAACTCCCGAGACGGGCTGTTACGCATTTCCCCCGACCGGGCCCTCCCGCGGTATTCCTCCCGAGATGATTACTACGAACACATACTTTCGCGGCACAACGCGACTCCCGGGAGGGCCTCGGTATTGCGACGATCTTACTTGTGATGCCTGAACAGTGGCCTTACAATTGGTCCTTCGTTCGCCGGTAACGAGTAGTTTCGCTCGGAAACGGGGCTGGTGGTACCTCACAAAACGATGGCTCGCACGACAGTGACGGCCCTCTGGCCCGGCGGGACCACGCTGGGCCCGCGCCTGCGCTCCTGCGCGCCGGTGCTGCACGCCCTGTCCCTCTTGACTAGTGCTGCGCCCTACGTGACGCTGCGCCTGACCAAGGCGCCCTCGCGCCTTCCTCCACCCGCTTGCGGTAGTGCCAAAATGGCGCCGGGTCCGACTGTCCAGGTCGCGACTCCAGGATCGGTTGCTCGACGGCCAGGCTGGACAGGCCGTGGCTCGTCGACCGGTGGTATAACTCCGGGGGTGGTTACCCCTTTGACGGGAACCTTCGTCGGGGCGTCCCCCTTTCCGGTTCCTCCGTGTGCGGGTCGTCGTTCCGTGTTGTGGGCTAGCGTTCTCTCTGACAGGCGTTATGCGGCACCGGCTATGGGCCCCAGCGTGACCCGTCCGTCGGCCGTCCGTCCTCGATACGTCTCCAGCCGGTCGCCCCCAGATTCCCTCGGTGCGACTTTAAGTCGGTACAGCAATCCTTTTGGCCATCTGCTCCGCACCTGTAAGTCTCGCAATCCCGTTAACCTAAATCTAACGCTAACGCCCCGCCCGCCCCGGGCGGAGGCACCACCCTTGACGTCTCCCTCGGCCGAGCTACCATCCGGGCCAGTGACGCGACGATTGTCACGTCACAACCTACATCCGAACGTCGTGTTAGAGCGCGAATTCGCATTTTTGGACGCGAGTCTTTGCACCGCGAACGACAACCCGCGAACTAGCCTAGATAACGACAGCGGCGACGAGAATACACGCGAAAACCACGACCGTGACGCACGCCAACTGCCCCCGACCAACGGCGACGCACGATCAGACACCTCGGCCGATTCTCAAGGCGAGAACGAAGGGAGAGGAGACTTCTCCCTAACGTCGTACGATAGCGACATATTCGACCCCGCGGAAGAAGACTATACACCGCGAGCAAATAAAATGAGCCAGCAACGAGCTGCAACGGGCATTTCCCCGCGCGCGGATATAACGCCCGCTCAGATAAGCGAGGAGATAAATCGGCTGGGACAGGAAGCCCAGCACCCGCACGAAACGGGCCAACGCCGAGCCCCCGAGCCGGCACGAGCGGGCTCAGACGCCCGGGACGCCGTGCTCAACGATGTCTTGAACCTAATGCGCGACATGCAGGCGCGCATGGACCGCACGGAGACCGCAGAATTCGACCGCTCCGTCGAGATGCTCCGCGCGATCCGCGAGATACAGGACCGCGTAAGCCGGCTAGAATCCGCCGCATACGACCGCTCCGACGCACGAGACCGCCGCCTACGCAGCCATGGTCCGTTAGATGTCACATACGGGCAAACGCACAGCGACGTCCGTAATCAACCGGGACACAACGTCAAGTTCCTCAGCCTAAAGGAAGCCCGTGCCATGATTCCCGAAGTAAACGGAGAATCCCGAGAGCGCGTCCGCGAATTCATAAACGCGAGCACGTACGCGATAAAAAATATTCAGCCAGCGGACGAATCGATGCTCCTAGAGGCCATATTATGTACCAAATTCAAGGGAAAGGTCATGACAGATTTCGACACGCGCGACATTCGCGACTTTGACCAGTTAAAACGCGAGCTAGAGTCCGAATATCTGGGCAAGCGCGGCATGACCCACCTGCAATTAGACTTCAACTCCCTAAGACAAAAACCGGGAGAGAGCGCGCAGGAATTCGGGCGACGCGTGGAAAAGCTAGCCCGAGAATTATACGAGGCCATGGAAGAAGGCCAGGGCCATTCGCAGGAACAGCAACGGGCAATCCTCGACAGCATCAAGATGCAAGCCCTACATAATTTTCAAATAGGGTTGCACGAGGACATTAAAATGATAGTCAGAGCGCAGCGATACCGAACTTTGCAGGAAGCAATAACCGGCGCTAGTGCGGAGGAAAAGGTGAAGGGTCCCTCCCCGCGGAACAGACAGACGACGAACAAAACTAAATTCGACGCGAAAAACGCGCGATATCCGGGGAATGAGGCGATACAGTGTCATAAATGCGGGAAGACCGGTCACTACGGGCGAGATTGCCGCTCGAGCCGGTATGCTGACAAATTCTCACTGCCGAAAGCGGAGAAGCCTGGTGGAGTCAACATCATCGAGTGCTCATACTGCCAAAAGGCAGGGCATATCAGAGAAGAATGTTGGTCGCTGAACGGACGACCCAACACGGAACGATCAAGCCGATCGAAAACGGACCCCCTCAAAAAGGCGCCAGTAAATGGTTTAAAGGCACGAAAGAAGAAATCGCAAGAAACGAGCAATGAATCTTCCTCCAGTAGCGGCACCGAAGAAGACGAGAGACCAAAGAAGAATAAGACACGAGCCGCCGAGGAGTATCAAGTGTCACAGATAACGGGGAAACATAACGTACATGCCTTAAACCTGATAACACTGCCGATCCAAGAGGCCAAGAACGGCAAGACGAATTTCTTATTAGACTCAGGAACGATCCTGACGCTAATAAAAGTAGGAAATTTAAAAGGCGACACTATGGTGCGAGAAAAACGCCTGACATTGACCGGAGTGACAGGACACAAGATCCACACTCTCGGACGAATAAAAGCAACCGTAGACATCGGACGCCAGAAAATACGTCATACTATGTACGTGGTAGAAGACGATTTCCCTATCGATTATGAGGGGATACTGGGGAATGATTTCTTCACAAAGCGCAAGGCCATTATCTCACACGCCACAAAGCAGGTACACATCGGAAGAGTTACATTCAAACTCCGACCATATAATAAGATAAATCTACCACCCCGCAGCAGAGGTAGCGTAAAAGGTAAAGAACCGACACCAAAAGCATTCATCGGACACTGTTTGTCGGAGCCAACAGATTCTGAATGCCCGATAAGCAAATTAAACGGCGTGAAAATATTAGTAAAAGCACCCACACCGCGCGTAACTCTAAAAGAGAAGCCGGTAAGTGACGCACCAGACGTACTCACGTTACACGTGACCGAAAAACGAGAACCTATCTCAGCGCGACGCAAAAGATTGCGCGAGCGACTACAGACCGAGCAAGTGAGCGCGGCGACGGACGAATCAGATTCCGCCACCGGAGCCGTACGTTCTCAGGGGCCAGTAGGCCAAGTTCGGCCGAACATCTACGCCAGCAGAAAATTAAGCAAGGCAACACAACCATTAAACAAGAAAAGTAACAAGGACATGTTTAAAGTAGGTGACAAGGTACTACTACACGACGAGACAGAGCGACGCGGACGATCGAAAAAACTCGAGCCCCAGTGGATCGGACCGTACGTGATCCTCGAAAAGCATAGCGACGTGAACTATACTATTAAAATAAAACGCAAGACGTTACGCGTCCACGCCAACCGCTTAAAAGCATTTACAAAAGAGTAGAGTAAAATATATATGCCTAATAATAAATAAAACAAGGAAAAATCCTTTTTAAACGCGAATATTACAGGAACGGATAAACTTACTGCAGAATCAGCAGAATACGATACAGCACACGGCGAAGCATCAAATTTAAGTTGTAAACGCTACGTTAGGCCACATAAGGAAGTTAGAGCAAGCGATAACCAATAACAAGAATTTATTAGCGAACATCACGAAACGAGTAGAACAGCGAGTATCGAAACTAATGCGCAGCGAATAAATAGACGAACACGTTAGTAATAACCGCCATAACCACTGACCTAATAAGCGACGTAGAAAATATCATAAGATAATTTTACCGATTATACGAAAAGCAGTATAGTACTCGTGCGATTACTACCCATCGAAATTGTAGAATTAAAAGAAGCGACGACTCACCTATCCCAAGGAGCTCATTTTTCCTTTAAAATACAAACCGAAAATTGGAATAAAATTCAGGAATTCATGAAAATAAATGCTTATTATGACAATCCCAACGTATACACAATCCTAACCTTCCCTATTGTCGCGTACCCAAAATACGAGATTATAAGAATAAACCCCCTGCCGGTACATGACCGCAAAAATATATTTGTAATACCGAAAACCACGTACGACCTACTAGCTATTAATAAGGAAAACCGAAATTATGTGACACTGAAAGAAAACGATCTGGATAAATGTAAATATTCCGACGCGACGTTCGTATGTAACACAAACCACCCGGTATACTTCATAACGCCGCACGCGCCCTGTGAGGTGCAGATATATATAAGAGCACAAGAGAACAATTGCGAGCGTCGCCATATCCTCTCTACCGTAACATTCTGGATAACTCTGGCGGAGCCACAGGCATGGTTGTTTTCCACACCTTACAAACAGAGTGTAACCATTCAATGCAACAATCAGGTGGAGCGGAAAATCGACATAAACAGAACGGGAAAGATTAAACTAACTGACAACTGCAAATTAACCACGACAGACCTGACTCTACGAACGAAAAAACGAGAGCACACGAAGTACGTGCAAATGCACCTGCCGCAATTTAATTTGACATTCAAACAAGTAACAAAAGATTTCAACACCGACAACGAATTAGCGACAGAACTGAAAGTAGAACCGGTAATCAAAAACCCCGGGGAACTGACAAAATTAAGCCTAAACCTAAATGAGATAAATCAAGAACTAGAAAACAACCAAGCCAGCTTCTTATCGAACAAATACATAATGTACCCCGTAGGTTCCCTATCCTTAATCATAATCATAGCAGGGACCGTAGTAGCGATAATGTGGTATAACGGTTTTTGTTTCGATACGTTCGCCCTCAAATACGACGTTCGTCGCCGCTATAATTATTTGGGATCGGATAGCAGAGCGTTCAAAATGGAGACGTGATACGACAGTTTGGGCGCCAGGTGTGGAAGAGGCCACACCACCTATTTACTCTCAACGACCGTAGCTACGCTCAAATACTTTCAATAACTTCGATACTCTAAATATTCTCCAATACGCTCTTGCCGATCGCGACGGCTGCTCAGTTTCCGACTAGAGGGTCGTGGTTCAGCGATGGATCGGATCTGAAGGCCGGTGACAGTGGTTTGGACGACACAAAATAAGAATCTGCGGGAAAATAGATATCAGATCATATATTCACAAGGTTATGAGGCTGGCCGCTTCTCGCAAGGTGTTGGCGGCCGAATTACATTAGGTGGTAACCACGCGAAATCCCTAAGAGTCACGGCAACCTATCCACCGGCCGTGATCACGCAAAATGGGCAATACGGATGGCTCGCAGACAGTGACTCGCCAAATATAACCCGAAACGCGGGATTTCTCCGCAATACGACTCGTTACCTCGACTACGCGCACGAGCGCGTGGAACTCGCGAAACGATACCGAAATATAAACATTTAAGGTGACTCGGAGAATCACTCACAACATCTAAATGCTCTATAAGACACTCTCTAGTGTTGGCCGATTCACAACAGATTATTCGCAAACGGGGACGCTCAATACGAATCTAAATATTATTCGCAGAATATAAGGGCTCCACTATTATTCGCAACTCTAAACATGGTTGTCGCCCCGAGGACAATGACTCTCACGATAATACACGAAACTGTACATTATATACAAGACTTAAAGACACTAACGGTTATTCGCAAGGACTCGTCGAAATATTACTCGCAAAACTTAAAATAGAACACGTCGAAGTATTACGCGCAAAACTTGAGATAGAACGCGTCGAAATATTACTCGCAAAAGATAGAACGCGTCGAAATATTACTCGCAAAACTTAAGATAGAACGCGTCGAAGTATTACTCGCAAAACTTAAGATAGAACGCGTCGAAATATTACTCGCAAAACTTAAGATAGAACGCGTCGAAATATTACTCGCAAAACTTAAGGTAGAACGCGTCGAAGTATTACTCGCAAAACTTAAGATAGAACGCGTCGAAATATTACTCGCAAAACTTAAGATAGAACGCGTCGAAATATTACTCGTACGCCGTGAACGCGCAATACATAATAATACCGGCTATACGGGCGACACGTTAAGTGCACGCACCCGACCCGTGATCCTGACGCCTCACGCGGGGAGCACCGGGCACAGTAATTAACAGGTCGGGGTAAGATACGTCCTTCTGAGTACACCCGAATATAACGCGAAATTAACGATAATGACTGTTGGGCCGATACAGACTCCGAAGTATTATGCGCAAAAGACTTACTAACTACGCGGCAATATTACACGCAAATAACACGCAATCATACGGCGGTTGAGCCGGGAAGGAATGGACACCCCACAGTATCTTTACGGGGCAGCGATGGGCGGGGTATGTCAGACCCGAATAATTCACGATAATCCCGACGGATTCACGACACTAATCTCGAAGGATTCACGACGATCACGCGTAGATCCTCCAATATAACTTCGATCGTACGCGCGTCTCTCACCACTAATACGGTACGCGACCCTCCGCCCTCGCTACCTCCCGTTACCTCGTTGTGCGGGATTGCCGGCCGTTCACAATCCGGGTTCTCGGTCCTTCGCCTCGATCGGGCTCGCCGGGCCTCCGCCCTCGCTCACAATTCGCCGTAACGGTCCTCGCAGGACGTCCTCGCTCGCTCGCACCTGGCCCAGTGATCCCAGGTTTGAGACGGCTGCAACATAGCCGTGGCTGTGGAGGGGATAGAATCGCGTCACGTGACGCTGACGTCACGTGACGCACACAAGCCAAGCGCCCCGTGTACATGTGCGCTCGTCGCTCGGCCAGCCTCGGCCAGCTAGAGAGAGCAAACATGCTATGCTCTTTCTCTTTCTCTCTTGAACCGGCGCGTTGCGCGTCGTCAGCTTCACATCAGACGAAATACGTGTATTAGCGGCTTGACTGTCGCGTGCCTCTTTCTACACTAGATGCGATGAGATGCGATACACTATCATACCGCTTAATGATTTTACAATTTAAAAGTTAAAATCATTAATTAATTAAATTATAATTTCTTGTGTATATAAAAAATATTAACTTAAAATAAAGGAAGTAAAGGATAGAAAAAGAAAATGAAATCCACTCTTGGCCAACGTGTACGTCTTTTTCTTACAAAATCATCTGTTAGTAATTTAAAAAGATGATTTATAATTAGTACAAGAAAATGTAAACAAAGAATTTATATTAAGGTTTTATTACATGCTAGTGGATAAATTATTCTAATAATATATTTGTTATTTTACTAATAGAAAATATATGTAATAAAATAAAAGAGAGAAATTATTTTTACAACAAAATAAATAATTTTTTAAATAAAGCTGAAGGTTTATTTGAGCCAACGCATGATATTTCCATACAATGTACTTATTTAAGATTTCATATTTGAATATGGTTCGTCTTTTCATTTGGAATTAATGATTAAAATAACAAAATTTCCGATTTTTGGTAAAATCAAGAAAAATGTCGAGTAAAAATAATTAAGCAAGGAACAAATATTTCTGTTAAGTAAATTTTTTTTTAATAGACGACGTACACATTGTTGCTCAACGGAAACCGCGAGAAGGTGGTGGTCTCTTCCGTCAGTAGGAAATGTAAAAGATTATTTTCTTTAATATAATATTAAAGAAAATAACTTCTACATTTCCAATGAATGAATAAATGAATGAATGAATGAATGAATATTTAATGTAAATAGGATAGAAGATAGGTAGAAATAGATAGAATAGATAGAATAAAGGATAGTTAAAAGGATAGACACAAGATAGATATAAAAGAATAAATAAAATAGAAAAGAATATAAAGGATAGAGAATAGAAAAGCAAAAGTAATATATAGAGAATATTATGATAATTTTAAGATCACTTTACACAATTTATAATTAACAGTGTGTGTGAAGCTAGCGTCTCATTTTGCGGAAACTCACAAATTATTGAGAGTTCTGACTTCCTTTTCAATAGTTCTAAAGTTCCTGATACTTTAAACAAATAGTTCTGGCCATTAAAGCCAAAAAACGCGTCAGTACAAACTGAGACGCTAGGTTCACGCAGCGTCTCACTTTGTCCTACACAAGTTCCACCACTGTATCTCTTCAGATTTTGCGAGATCTATAGTTCTATAACAGTTCTATAAAGAGTTCTGCCATATAAAAGCAAAAAAATTAATTATAAGGTACTAAAAAAAATTACAATGTAACGAGTATACCGAGTTGAGACGCCAGTTGAAATCTCGGAGTTCCGGTTTATGTAAAATATTTCTTTAGTAGTTCTAAGCATATTGAAGCATTTTCTAAAAAGTTCCGAGCTTTAGAATCTTTGTGTTATATTTTAAAAAATTAATATTAACCGAAAAGTAATCATGACGGAAAACGATGAGACGTTGTGCGAAATCTCGAAGTTCCGGTTTATATAAAATATTTTTCGAGTAGTTCTGAGCATACAGAAGCATTTTCTAAAGAGTTCCCGGTACTAACAATGTTGTATAATTTTTAAATAAATTAATAACGCTCGAAAGTCACAGGAATTTATCGAAAATATGTGAGACGCTGGCCGTATTTCGACAGTTCTGTGAGTTCTATTATAATTTTCGTGTAGTTCTGAACGTGTTCTAACGTTTTCTAAAGAGTTCTGGCGAAAAGCATTATTTATTCATTTTTCAAATAATTTTTATCGCCCGAGAAAGACGCATTTACGGGTATATGGGTGAGACGCTGTAGGAAATCTCAGAGTTCTGGCTTATATAAAATATTTTTCGTATAGTTCTAAGTATATTGAAGCAATTTCTAAAGAGTTCTGGACCTCTATTAAGCTGGACCCCCCACCAGCGCAAATCAAGTTCGCACTAGGTCAAAAATTTAGTGCTATTCAGGTGCTAATTAAGTGCCCTAGTCCGAATTTTGGTGCTCGAACCGTTTAGCAGGAAATCGCGTAAAAAATGGGGGGTCCAGCTTGCCATAAAGCTGGACCCCCCATATCAAGAGAAGACAAGTACACTATAATTTAGTGCTAATTAAGTGCTCTAAAATAACGATAAAATATTGACAGATTATAACATTTATTTAAATATACTACTATATATTAAACACAGTACCGTCGCGGTCGACACAAACACTTAAAAAATTTGCTGCATGAATATATTCGTTACTAAAATGATCGAAAACATATATTTCCCAAATCTGAGTTCATTGCTAACAGTAAAACAATTACGATAATTAACTTAGACCAGCCATTGGCGCTGAGCATTAAGTTCCGTCATCTGATCGTTTACGAATTAGTTGCTCGCATGATTATAGTATTAAAATAATTCTCAGACATCGTACTTTCAAAAAATACCACTATTGGAATTTAGTGCTAGCTGCATCGCGTTGAAATTAATTAGTTTATCCGCGGCGCGCGCGCTCCATGGATAAATTAATTAATTTCAACGCTATGGAGCTAACACTAAATTCGAATCGTGATATTTTCTTAAAGTACAATGTCTCAGGATTATTTTAAGACCATAATCACGCGAGCACCTAATTTTTTGACGATTCTGTAACGAACTTTAGAGCGCGGCGCACGCGCTCCATGAGTTAATTAATTAATTTCAACCCTATTCAGCTAGCACTAAATTCGAATCGTGGTATTTTCTTAAAGTACAATGTCTTAGGATTATTTTAAGACCATAATCACCTGTGACGAACTATAAAGCGCGCACAAAGTTCGTTGTAGAATCGTCAAAGAATTAGGTGCTCGCGTGATTATGGTCTTAAAATAATCCTGAGACATTGTACTTTAAGAAAATACCACGATTCGAATTTAGTGCTAGCTGAATAGGGTTGAAATTAATTAATTAACTCATGGAGCGCGTGCGCCGCGCTCTAAAGTTCGTTACAGAATCGTCAAAAAATTAGGTGCTCGCGTGATTATGGTCTTAAAATAATCCTGAGACATTGTACTTTAAGAAAATATCACGATTCGAATTTAGTGTTAGCTCCATAGCGTTGAAATTAATTAATTTATCCATGGAGCGCGCGCGCCGCGGATAAACTAATTAATTTCAACGCGATGCAGCTAGCACTAAATTCCAATAGTGGTATTTTTTGAAAGTACGATGTCTGAGAATTATTTTAATACTATAATCATGCGAGCAACTAATTCGTAAACGATCAGATGACGGAACTTAATGCTCAGCGCCAATGGCTGGTCTAAGTTAATTATCGTAATTGTTTTACTGTTAGCAATGAACTCAGATTTGGGAAATATATGTTTTCGATCATTTTAGTAACGAATATATTCATGCAGCAAATTTTTTAAGTGTTTGTATCGACCGCGACGGTACTGTGTTTAATATATAGTAGTATATTTAAATAAATGTTATAATCTGTCAATATTTTATCGTTATTTTAGAGCACTTAATTAGCACTTAATTAGCACTAAATTATAGTGTACTTGTCTTCTCTTGATATGGGGGGTCCAGCTTTATGGCAAGCTGGACCCCCCATTTTTTACGCGATTTCCTGCTAAACGGTTCGAGCACCAAAATTCGGACTAGGGCACTTAATTAGCACCTGAATAGCACTAAATTTTTGACCTAGTGCGAACTTGATTTGCGCTGGTGGGGGGTCCAGCTTAATAGAGGTCCAGAACTCTTTAGAAATTGCTTCAATATACTTAGAACTATACGAAAAATATTTTATATAAGCCAGAACTCTGAGATTTCCTACAGCGTCTCACCCATATACCCGTAAATGCGTCTTTCTCGGGCGATAAAAATTATTTGAAAAATGAATAAATAATGCTTTTCGCCAGAACTCTTTAGAAAACGTTAGAACACGTTCAGAACTACACGAAAATTATAATAGAACTCACAGAACTGTCGAAATACGGCCAGCGTCTCACATATTTTCGATAAATTCCTGTGACTTTCGAGCGTTATTAATTTATTTAAAAATTATACAACATTGTTAGTACCGGGAACTCTTTAGAAAATGCTTCTGTATGCTCAGAACTACTCGAAAAATATTTTATATAAACCGGAACTTCGAGATTTCGCACAACGTCTCATCGTTTTCCGTCATGATTACTTTTCGGTTAATATTAATTTTTTAAAATATAACACAAAGATTCTAAAGCTCGGAACTTTTTAGAAAATGCTTCAATATGCTCAGAACTACTAAAGAAATATTTTACATAAACCGGAACTCCGAGATTTCAACTGGCGTCTCAACTCGGTATACTCGTTACATTGTAATTTTTTTAGTACCTTATAATTAATTTTTTTGCTTTTATATGGCAGAACTCTTTATAGAACTGTTATAGAACTATAGATCTCGCAAAATCTGAAGAGATACAGTGGTGGAACTTGTGTAGGACAAAGTGAGACGCTGCGTGAACCTAGCGTCTCAGTTTGTACTGACGCGTTTTTTGGCTTTAATGGCCAGAACTATTTGTTTAAAGTATCAGGAACTTTAGAACTATTGAAAAGGAAGTCAGAACTCTCAATAATTTGTGAGTTTCCGCAAAATGAGACGCTAGCTTCACACACACTGTTAATTATAAATTGTGTAAAGTGATCTTAAAATTATCATAATATTCTCTATATATTACTTTTGCTTTTCTATTCTCTATCCTTTATATTCTTTTCTATTTTATTTATTCTTTTATATCTATCTTGTGTCTATCCTTTTAACTATCCTTTATTCTATCTATTCTATCTATTTCTACCTATCTTCTATCCTATTTACATTAAATATTCATTCATTCATTCATTCATTCATTCATTCATTGGAAATGTAGAAGTTATTTTCTTTAATATTATATTAAAGAAAATAATCTTTTACATTTCCTACTGACGGAAGAGACCACCACCTTCTCGCGGTTTCCGTTGAGCAACAATGTGTACGTCGTCTATTAAAAAAAAATTTACTTAACAGAAATATTTGTTCCTTGCTTAATTATTTTTACTCGACATTTTTCTTGATTTTACCAAAAATCGGAAATTTTGTTATTTTAATCATTAATTCCAAATGAAAAGACGAACCGTATTCAAATATGAAATCTTAAATAAGTACATTGTATGGAAATATCATGCGTTGGCTCAAATAAACCTTCAGCTTTATTTAAAAAATTATTTATTTTGTTGTAAAAATAATTTCTCTCTTTTATTTTATTACATATATTTTCTATTAGTAAAATAACAAATATATTATTAGAATAATTTATCCACTAGCATGTAATAAAACCTTAATATAAATTCTTTGTTTACATTTTCTTGTACTAATTACAAATCATCTTTTTAAATTACTAACAGATGATTTTATAAGAAAAAGACGTACACGTTGGCCAAGAGTGGATTTCATTTTCTTTTTCTATCCTTTATTTCCTTAATTTTAAGTTAATACTTTTTATATACACAAGAAATTATAATTTAATTAATTAATGATTTTAACTTTTAAATTGTAAAATCATTAAGCGATATGATAGTGTATCGCATCTGATCGCATCTAGTGTAGAAAGAGGCACGCGACAGTCAAGCGTAATACACGTATTTCGTCTGATGTGAAGCTGACGACGCGCGACGCGCCGGTTCAAGAGAGAAAGAGCATAGCATGTTTGCTCTCTCTAGCTGACCGAGGCTGGCCGAGCGACGAGCGCACATGTACACGGGGCGCTTGGCTTGTGTGCGTCAGCGTCACGTAACGCGATCCTATCCCCTCCACAGCCACGGCTATGTTGCAGGCGTTGCAGCCGTCTCAAACCTGGGATCACTGACCTGGCCCAACAGTGACGATCCCGGCGCGACGTCGATCCTCGCCGCCTATTCCTTTGGTGCGGCACCACCCCGTCGGGTGGCGCCAGCCTGCCGAAATTGGGGCCGTACGGCCGCTCCGTCCTGAAATCAAAATCTAGCCGGCCAGCAATACCCGCGCAATCCAACTGTCCATTCCACCGTATGATCCTAACTCGGGGTGGCGTCTCCGCCATCGACCCCTGTGACGGGCACACGGGGCCACGTCACAGTGGATAGCAAAAAGAAAACCAAATAAAAACAAGCAACGCGACTTCCTCACACAACGTAGAGCATAAAAAAGTAATAATATGGCAAACAAAAAAAAACAAAAAAAAATTTTTTTTTCCAATACATCTCAATACGAATAAATGCAAAAAACTTCAATTTAGAATCTCAGTTTTTCTTTCCCCCAGGGGGAAAGGATGTTGTGAGGCGGAAGTCGCCACGGTCAAAGTTCGACACTTAGCTGTCAGCGCTACGCCCGAATATTGCCCAACTCACCTGCGGTGGCATTCCGGGTGTCGCAAGTGACTTCCAGGTCGCTCACCCGGAAGCAAAAGCGCTGACAGCTAAGTCAGCATCGCGGAAGCTAATACGAAAGAGATAAAAAAGCCCGCCCGTCCGAGAAGCGGCGGGCAGTCTGGAACTAAAGGCTATATCGCGCACGACTGTACGTAACGCATAATATCAGTGTACGCCCGTAAGTCAGGGCAGTGACGAAGAATATAACTGTAATCTGTCGATCAAGATCTTTATTAAACACATTACAACCAAGAATCTGGCAACGTGATTCTCCCTTCCTCCCGGCGGATCCAAAAGAACTTAGTGCCGACCCTGAGATCCAAGGCACGGCACAACATACCGATTATCGCCAAATTCAATACCAACCTTCTTTTAATGATACTCTATATAAAATTACATATACAACTTATACATGTAACTTTTTGAGCAGAAATCGGTAACTCCTTCACTGATCATCGCCAAATTCAATACCTTCCTTAAATAATATTCTATCCATCAAATAACTTACACATTTTTTAAGCAAAAATTGATAACCCTTTCACTGACCCTCGCAAAATTTAAAACAACTTTAATTTAATGATACTCTATATAAAATTACATGTACATCTTATACACTTTTTAAGCAGAAATCGGTAATCCCTTCACCGATCCTCAAAAAATTCAAAATTTTAAAGAAAAAACCCTTTTACCGTGTGACGTTGCGGTCCGCCGCATCGTGGCAGCGCCCCGCCGCCGTCACAAGGCGCGGAATTTCGCGCCCAGGGACGAGCCAGAGAGGCGACGACGAGATCTCCAGGGGCCGAAAAATCGATATCGTTTCCGCGATCTGATTATTTCTTTTTATTTTTATGTAATTGTAATGCGCGCGCGGCGCCTCACCCACGACACGGCGAACCTCCGGAGGAGTACCAGGAGGAGAACTTCCGGGAACGATTCAAGGACCGAGGAGGGGTGGCGAGAGCGGGAGCAGCGGATATCACGGGCTGGCGAAGACACGAGCTACAGCGACGGACAAGGCCGCTAATAGCGGGACCCCAGGCGCCTGGGAGGAAACCCGGCTTCAGCAATTCTCTCCAAACGGACACCGACCTACGGGGTGACTGATCACCACCCCGGGGATCAAACCGGAGACACACCGGCACGAGCGAAGTTCCGTCCGCCGCCAAGAGCAAAATTTGGAGGCGCCGTACGCCGCCGAGGGACCGTTGCGCGCCCCCGAAGGGCCTCTTAGCGACAGCCCTGCGCCGGGACACCGCGGGCTTGCAAGCTCGCGTCTGATTGGTCGGCGCGCCCCTACGGGAGGGGTACGGTATCGATCCCGCAATCGAGCGGATCTAGCGTTTTCCCGAAAATCACTCTCTGGTCGTCCGTCGGCGAGTCCGAACACGTTGAGCTCCGCGATAGCCGCCCCGATTCGAGAATCAGTTCCGTAGACGACGATTGAGCACGAGGTGACGGCGAGGAAGCCTAGGAGGAGACGTGACACCGGTGAGGTTGCCCGCAAGTAAAATCGCGATGTAAGGCCACGACGCCGCCCTCTGGTACGCGCTCTCGCTCGGGAAACTTTTGTGATACCGCGACACGCACGGTTCCTTGAGACCGAGTAGAAAACGGCGATCGACAGCGAGAGCGAAGGGCCCCGGGATGGTATCGTGGCCGCGGAATCGTGATAGGGACGCGATAACGAGCCTCTGGAGATCACGGTAGATTCGTTGGCGACATCCGTTAATGCGAGTCCGTTGGTGTAAAGTCCGCGCTCGCGGCTGCGTCTCACGCACCCGGTATTCACGGCGTATCGAATTACCAAACATTGCGTAGATCGGAATGTCGTCCGCGTCGGCGTATCATTCGCGGTAACGTGCCGTTTATGGGGGCTAATTGCCTTAGGAGAGTATTCGCGTAAGGATAGTTACATTCGGATGCGTGTTTCGGTAGTTGCGCGTAAGAATGAGTCGTGCTGGCTGGATAGCGTTTCTCGCGTGAATTACTCCGTTCTCGCAACAGGCGTATTGCGTTCATAGTTACGTATTTTTCACCGCGTTCGTTTCCGTATTTCGCGCTATGCCGAATACCTCGGCGTATCATTCTTCGCATTCGAAGGTCACGGGAGGCAAGGTGTCGAATTCGATCAGAATGACTTGCGTTACCTTTGGTTATTTCTCGCGCTAGATTAAGTCCGTATTTTCTCGTTAGTTATAGTATCCCGCGTCTCCTGGCGATCGCGCCAAAAATTTATCTCGCGTTATTGCGTTGAGCTTGGCCCTCATTTCGTTAAGACGTGGCTCGCGCCACGATTCCTACTTGCGTTCGGCTTAAGATAATTGGCGACAGAATTCTCGTGCGACTCCGGGCGTTGCGTTCACGCGCTCCGAGCGTGACGTGACGTCCTCTCGCGACCTTTCATGGGAGACCCTATGTTTTATTTCCATGATTACTTCGCGTTTAATGCCGATGTTCCATATTAGTTATAAGTTTCATTCCACTGTATTTCTCTGAGCGAATTACCGCGCCTTCTGCGCGTGGACTATACGATACCGTGACACTCCGTTCTTTTCTGGCGTCCGCGCTATCGTTATTTTGGCGGTTTCATCTTTGACGCTCGCGTGGTTAATTATTTGCTTGATCTGATCGGCTGAGGCCGAATCGGCCTTTATTGCTCCACCGCGAATCATGAAAGAATAAATGTTACTTTTGATTTGTTAATCGCTTGAGTTCGTGGCTTTATTTTATTTTATTTTTGCGGGTCACCCCGCCGAATACCGTGCTGCCCTTCATCAACCCCGCCCCTGCCCTTAGGTCGAGCTAGCCGATTCCTCGCACATCCGCACGTTTCGTCTCGCGTCTCGTCTCGGTTTTCTTTCGCGATTTCGCGGACGCGAATTTATGCGTCTGGCGCCCAACAGCAATATCGTTTCGTGGAGTGTCGGAGGTGCGAGAGAATTACCGGAGAGGCCTATCATCCCGCTCTCCTCTATCCTTTTGATCCGGCACACGCCCCGGACCGCTCCGGGAGTGAAAAAGTCGTGACAACCGATTATTAGATATACCGATAATCAACCTAATCTTAAAGTATTATATATGAAATAGGGGTAGAAAAGACTGAAGAATATAATTAAATTAGAAATAGTCTAATATTTCAAAATTTGCAAAAGTTATAGCAATCACGGACATTTCTTAAAAAATTCAAACATTTTTTAAAAAAGTGTGCAAGTAGAAACTTGCACATTGCTTCCTCATAGTTTTTAAGTGTGCAAGTAGAAACTTGCACATTGCTTCCTCATAGTTTTTAAGTGTGCAAGTAGAAACCTGCACATTGCTTTCTCATAGTTTTTAAGTGTGCAAGTAGAAACTTGCACATTGCTTCCTCATAGTTTTTAAGTGTGCAAGTAGAAACCTGCACATTTCTTACTCATAGTTTTTAAGTGTGCAAGTAGAAACCTGCACATTGTTTCCTCATAGTTTTTAAGTGTGTAAGTAGAAACTTGCACATTGCTTCCTTATAGGTTTTAAGTGTGCAAGTAGAAACCTTCACATTGCTTCCTTATAGTTTTTAAATGTGCAAGTAGAAACCTTTGCTCACAAAGCTCCTCTATGAGGAAGCTTTTATTTTATTCGATGTATAATTATTAGTATTTATTTGTTTTGGCTTTCTCATAGAGGAAGCTTTGAGAGCAAAGGTTTCTACTTGCACATTTAAAAACTATAAGGAAGCAATGTGAAGGTTTCTACTTGCACACTTAAAAACTATAAGGAAGCAATGTAAAGGTTTCTACTTGCACACTTAAAACCTATAAGGAAGCAATGTGCAAGTTTCTACTTACACACTTAAAAACTATGAGGAAACAATGTGCAGGTTTCTACTTGCACACTTAAAAACTATGAGTAAGAAATGTGCAGGTTTCTACTTGCACACTTAAAAACTATGAGGAAGCAATGTGCAAGTTTTTTTATTATCCTAAAACATCATTTTTTGAAGTCTCAATTATTGAGATTTGAGATGTTCTAACTGTCCCCCTTAGAAAGAGATGAATAGTGAGTAAACTAATGATGATTTTTTGCTAAGGGCAGCAATAATTTCGAAAGAGAACAAGAATTAGAAGAACAGAGAAATAAATTAAAGGTTGGACAGAAGGAAGAAAAAAAATTAAAAGAAGAGAAAAATAAACTCGCATTTGAACAGAAGAAAAATGAGGAAGAAAAAATACCGGAGCAACCACAGGCATTTCTAAAAAATTCAAAAATTTTTTTAAAAAGAACCTCTTTACCGATCATCGCCAAATTCAATACCAACCTTCCTTGAATGATACTCTATCGATTAAAAAAAAAAAAACAGCTCGATATCTCAATATTTGCGGAAGTTAGAGCAACCACGGACATTTCTAAAAAAATTAAAAATTTTTTTAAAAGTGTGCAAGTAGAAACCTGCACATTGCTTTCTTATGGTTTTTAAGTGTGCAAGTAGAAACTTTCGCTCACAAAGCTCCTCTATGAGGAAGCTTATGTTTTATTCGATGTATAATTATTAGTATTTATTTGTTTTGGCTTCCTCATAGAGGAAGCTTTGTGAGCGAAAGTTTCTACTTGCACACTTAAAAACCATAAGGAAGCAATGTGCAGGTTTCTACTTGCACACTTAAAAAACTATGAGGAAGGAATGTGCAAGTTTCTACTTGCACACTTAAAAACTATGAAAAAGCAATGTGCAAGTTTCTACCTGCACACTTAAAAAATATGAGGAAGCAATGTGCAAGTTTCTACTTGCACACTTTTTTATTATCCTAAAACATTATTTTTTGAAGTCTCAATTATTGAGACTTAAGATGTTCTAACTGTCCCCCTTAGAAGAGATGAATAGTGAATAAACTAAGGTTTAAAGTTAACCGACGTTTGTAAAATCACGACAATAGATTTCCTCGTCACCCATGAGGTACTATTGTTGACGCGTTTTTTTTTTTAAGTATCCGATATCTCAATATTTGCGAAAGTTAGAGCAACCACGGTCATTTCTAAAAAAATTCCAAATTTTTTTAAAAAAAGAACCCCTTTACCGATCATCGCCAAATTCAATACCAACCTTCCTTGAATGATACTCTATCGATTAAAAAAAAAAAAACAGCCCGATATCTCAATATTTGCGGAAGTTAGAGCAACCACAGACATTAAATCTGCACATACACACACACACATACATACGGACATGCAATTTTAGGCGATATTTCGACGTTTTACAACAATCTGAACAAATTGGCAGAAAAAACTCAAAAACCAATCTCTTCGTTGGTTTTTTCTACCCCTATTTCATATATAATTTTTTTGAATTTGGTTGATTAGACCCAACTTAAACGCAATCAAAGGTTCATATACGAAATTCACGAAAACAAAGCTTCCTCTATGAGGAAGCAAAAAACCTTTTTACCGATCATCGCCAAATTCAATACCAACCTTCCTTGAATGATACTCTATCGATTAAAAAAAAACAGCCCGATATCTCAATATTTGCGGAAGTTATAGAAATTTCGGTAAAGGCTCATACATACATACACACATACATACATACATACATACACACATACATACACACATACATACACACATACACACATACCGACATTTTTTAAAATAGCGATTTTTCAACGTTTTAGAACATTCTGAACACGTTGGCAAAAGCAACTAAAAAAAATTTTTTTACGAAAACAAAGCTTCGTCTATGAGGAAGCAAAAGAACCCTTTTACCGATTATCGGCAAATTCAATACCAACCTTCCTTGAATGATACTCTATCGATTAAAAAAAAATTAAGCCCGATATCTCAATATTTGCGGAAGTTAGAGCAACCACGGACATTTCTAAAAAAATTTGCCACATACACACATATATATGGACACCTTTTTTTAATGCAATATTTCGACATTTTATTAGAACACTCTGAACATATTAGCATCAAAAACTCAAAAAACAATCTTTTCTTTGGTTTCTTCTACCCTTATTTCATATATAATTCATATATAATTCATTTAAATTTGATTGATTAGACACAACTTTATGCACAATCAAAGGTTTATATACGAAAATCACGAAAACAAAGCTTCCTTTATGAGGAAGCAAAAAATCATCTACTATATTGAAAGAATCTACTCTAATGGAAAGAAACCTATATCCTTGACGTGTTTTTTACATTTCTGATATATTTTTTATGCAATTTATTTATTTAACGAAAAAAGGTAATAATACAATTACTTACGTTAATTTATTACAATTATTATGCGTTTCTAAATTTAATGTGCGTCGTAGAAGTGTTACAGAATTAAAAATTTCTACATTTTACTTGTGACAAATGATTTAATTTTGACATTATTGTGAACGGCAGATGCATTTTTCAACTTAATTTATTTTCAACCTTAATGACTTTCTTGAGCCAAGAGAGAGAAATTATAATTTAAATATACAATAATTTCTACTATTACTAGGTGATTTTATTAATTTTCGAAGTAAAATTTATTTTGTAAAATAGCCACATCAATGACTTTTTTGGGACAATTTTATATAATGAATAATGAATAAGATTTTTTGTAAAATAGCCATAGCTTTTTTTGTTATGACTTAAATTAGCACTTATGAAGAATCAAAATCAATGGTCGAAACTAATAATTATGAAGATTAAGATTTAATAAATGTAGTCAGTCTAGTCGAGTAAAATAATTATTTTGAAAATTATTAAAATTTAAACACACTTTATTAAACACACTATATTACACACTTTATGGTTTTAATTTTTTTCTCAACAGAATAGTAATATAATTTTGCCAACTGAAAAAATAACAAGTATATGTATAATATTAGATTTAAATTTATTATATTGCCATAATTAAATAAAGAGTATAAATTATATTATATTTCATATATGTATATATATAATTGTTAAAGTATTTTAATAATAAATGTATACTATATTGGGACATAATATACATTTTATTAAAATATTATACATAACATATATAAATTATATTATATTGTATTCATTCAAACGTGGCAAATAAAACATTTATATTTTACTATACAGTTTCAGAAGGTATAAGACAAGCTTTAGGAGATTGTAGGTCTCACCAAGAAAAGAATCAATTTTTCTTAAGAAAGCCATGTCCTTCAACGCAACTTTGAGGAATTACATGTTTGAATCGCTTATAAAGCAGGCAACTCACACTATCCTTAAAAAAATTGATTCTTTTAAAGAGACTATCATCCCCTACAGTTTGTCCCATACTTTCTGAAACACCCGTTATATTATATATATCATGTGTATTGTGTATATATATTTTATTGGGACGTGGTGACATAATATTTTTATACAATATATATTATGTCACCACGTCCCAATAAAATATATATTTATATTTTATTGTATTACATTATCTTCTATCTTATTATCTTCTATCCATGTTTCATTAATAGCTGATGTAATTTTGTCGTTGTCCATCATTGTGATATGATTACCTTTCACATAATGAATTTGCACTTTACCTTCGGTAACCTGAAAATAAGTTTCTTGTTATAAAGCTTCTTATTATTTCTAAACTCATATAGTCTTATATTCCAAAAATATCTCTATCCAAATTAAATTTACCTTATGTAGACCATAATCCTCTTCAGTAAAAGAGGCAATCAGAAATGTGGGTTTTAGCAATGTTATAGGTGATTTAAGGCGAGGTAATGAAGAAATATCATATTCCTGTATAGCAACTATATGATTGTAAACTGTGAAATACATCAGTTTTTTACTTTCAGTGGTTAATACATCTACCTCTTTCGGAAAGTAAGCTAAAAATATTTTTAATTTTTCGTTCCGTGTGTTACATTTATTCAGCTCTAATGCAAGCTGTAAATAAGAAAATTTTATATAATTAATAATAATAATTGTGCCAAAGTAACATCTGCGTTTTATTAATATAAATATAAAAAATTTATTGAATTTTTGAACCATAAAATCTGTTGTTATATTCTTATTTATTTCATTAAAATTCCTTACATATTTATTAATACTCAGTTATTGTGCTTTTCATCTAAAACTATTATTATCATTTAATCATGACACATCATACACAAACATACAAAACAAAATGTAAAACAATTTGTTTTACTATTTCAAGATTCAAATACAATTCCTGAAGATATTCATGTTATAATGAATTATTTTATGTGTGTGTTATTAATTTATTTAAATTTATATAAGATTAAAATTACATAAATAGTTTTTATCCACTCTTAAAAAGGCCGTGTTAAGTCGATAGTCGAATTTATTGTTGCTCCTTTTCCGCAATGCTGATTGGTTATCTCGATGTATTGCACGCGTTACTTCGTGTCAGATGTTATCTCGTGTGAAGCTTGCATCCCGGCTTGCTTCACTATATGATTTATGTGGCTGTCATCGCCAAAGTCGAATGACAATTAAAGTTTTACTTTATTCAAAACGCAGTTATTTTCTTATTGTGGTGTAAATGTTTTGTTATAAAAAAAGCTAAATGGCGCGCGCTGCGCGCGCGCTTGTAGTGTCTAGTACAATAAAAAATCAAAATTTTTTTTATTATTTACTAACCTTTTTCTTGTTAATTATAGTGTACATTTCCAATAAACCAAGTAATACCACATTTTGTAACTCATCAGGCGAAGTACAGTTCAAATATTGATTAGTCCAAAATTTCATTTGATCGGGAGCTCCGTCTATTAATATTAACCGTCCTGAGAAATCTTTAGCTTCTAATAATCTTGCTAATTCAATGGCAATTAAGGATCCAAACGAATAACCCACTATTAGAAATTTCCTTTGATCTTTCATTTTCTTTAACATGTGCTAAGAAAATAAATATAAATGTATGTGTAAGCTGTGGTATAATACGAAAGATTTGTACCTCTAATTGTTAAATATTACTTATATATATACCTATAAACTATTTAAAAATAATCAAAATAAATATTTAAATTAAATTTAATCTCCTTACAGGCAGCAAATGAGCGGCTGATTTCATCACTGAATGACTTTCATCAGGAATATTAAGTACACTATGTTGCAAACACGTTGCAGAAGATTTAATTCCTGATGCCATAGTTTTATATACGCTTGAACAGCCTTCGATTCCTGGTAAGAGAAATATATTGCCTCGATTAACCTCTTTCTTGGTATTAAATTCTACAAGAATATCTGGAACAAAGTCTGCATCCTTCATTTTTCGAATCAGCATGTCAAAGCCTTCCAAATTACTTGGCTCAATTTTATTTGTATCGTGTATCTTTCCTTGTTCGGTTGTAATTGTCATTTGTCGAAGTTTAGCAAAATTTAGACTTTTAATGTCTTGCGCTGTCAAGGAAATATCGAACTCTCTTTCCAACGTTTGCTTAATTTCAACTGCCATCATCGAATCCATACCCATTTCGACTAGTGGTACGTTTGGTGGTACTGTGTTCATGTTCTTTAATTCTATTTTAAGATAAAGTAAGAAATGTATAATAAAATCAATTTTATGTTATTCTAGTTAATCTTTTAAAATTAAATATACAACACAAATTTTAATTAAGTAATTAAGAAATTATTACATTTCTTGGTAAATATGCATAAAAGGTCAGCACTCACCGATTTTATCGCCACTTAAATATGTTGTAAAGGGAGGGAGTCTTTCTGAGTAATTCTACGCAACAAATAAGTGAGGGACAGCATTGGTTTAGAAGAAATAGCAAATTAAAGTTTCACAATTTTATTACTTTTTTTAGGTATTATAAAGTAACATTAGTTCTAAGAGAAGTAATTTATTGATACGTGTGTATAGACAGTACACGTGTAGGCGGGGAGGAGCTACCGCCTCTCTCCCGCAAGCAGGGGAGGATGGGGATGGACCTTGGTTCGCGTGGAAAGTTTCTCACCCATATACAACAATTGGGTTGGGTCAGACCTTTGATTACATTGAAGTTCACCCCACCCTACCCTGCTTATAGGGCAAAACAAAGTCTATCATTGTATGATTTAGGTTTTCAACTTTCCACGCAAACCGAGGTCCACCCCCACCCACCTCTGCATGCGGGGTAGCCTCTCCCCCGCCTACATATGTATTGTCTATACACACATATCAGTAAATTACTTTCCTTAGCACTGACATAAACTGTTATATTTTTTAGTTACATTATTTGTTCTTAAGGTGATGCTGGAGCCGTCTGTATAACCGACAAAATTACCATTTTCTATGTTATCGACTGTATATCTGTCCTTGTATAGACAAGGATATAGACAAGGATAGCACCTAACATTGCACGCATACATACGCACGATACACACTGACACTATACTTTTATATTACGCTTCCAAATCTTGATTTGGGGGGTTTATCGATGTTTTTATTGTTGTGCAATTCAGGGGAACTATTGTTTTCGCGTTCGTACCAATGGTATATCTCTTATATGAAATTTTGTGACGAGCTGACAGCTCGAGACGCCATATTAGGATAAAAGTAGATAAGGAAATCTGTATTTCCGTAATTTTTCTCGTTTTCTATATAAAATCGGAGTTACCCCGAATCATTAATGTATGTACTGCAATTCTGGAAAAGGATTTTTAATTCTGTCAATGTTAAGTACACAGTGCGTTTTGAATCTCGTATTGCCTCGGGCATACTAGCTGCGCGACTCGTCCCTGTTGCCCCCCGGTAGCTACCCAGTAAGCAATTTGATAGCAAATTGTCGCCAAGATGGCATCAAATTCGTTCAAAGATTGGTGTCAAATCCGGTGCCAGACAATCTGTGTCATCTTTAAGCTCGTGTTTTGCTAGCAAAGCCTGTGTACATAACCAGACAGCAAATTGGCAGCAAAAACCGAGCAAGCTTTGTGTAGCGTTGTCTGCCAACAAATTGTCGGCAAATACCGAGCAAGCTTTGTCTAGCGTTGTCTACCAACAAATTGTCGACAAACACCGAGCAAGCTTTGCGTAGCGCTGTCTGACGACAAATAATCGGCAAAAACCGAGCAAGCTTTGTGTAGCGCTGTCCAACGACAAATAATCGGCAAAAACCGAGCAAGCTTTGCGTAGCGCTGTCCGACGACAAATTGTCCTCAAAAACTGTGCAAAGAATGCGCAACACTGTCAAAAAAATAAAAAAATTATATTTATTTCGAAATTTTATTACTATTTTTTAACTAAATTTGTTTCTTAAGATGCAATCTATGATTATAAATATTTTCTCGTATTTGAAAAACACACTTTACCTTGGTGGGATTCGAACTCGGGACCTCGAGACCTCTGGGGACCTATTATGGACTTGTTCGGAATGGATTCCGATCGGAATTGTTCAGTTATTTCCTAGATTTCTATTGTCTTTTCTAGGGAAAACGGAATAATTTCGATCGGAATCCATTCCGAACAAGTCCATAATAGGTCCCCTGGATCGTGAGCCAACTGCCTTACGTGGTAGACTACTTCTTAATTTAATGTAAGTGTTATATATAATCTACATATGTCATAACCAGCGCAAATATATAATTTTTCAAAAATCATCTTAAGAGACAAATTCAGTTTAAAAAGAGTAATAAAATTTTGAATTGGATATACGAATCTAATTTTTAAAACAGCAGACCAGGAAGAGCTAAAGAACTACTGGCGCTGAGTAAACAAAAACTGAGAGTGGCGGTGGGGCTGCAAAAATTTTGGATTGGATAATATAGAGTATATTTATAGTTATTAAACCGGATTTTAAGCCGCCGTGTAATAGCCATGTAATAGCTAGTCTATATGACCGCGCGTGCTCATTATTTAATCTGTTCAATGTTCATTTAATTTAATGCGTTTAACGAGGAACAGTGTATAATGAGCATAAAAGTATTCGAAAATACTTTATATTCAGTAATCTTTTTATTGTTCTAGCAATATATATGTATATATATATATATATGGGGCATTCTTTCTCAAATCGGCCACCCCTCTGCACATTTTATTTTTGAAGATAAAATGCTTTGCGAGGTCTCAAAATTTTCGTCTGAAACTCAATTTTTGGATGCCGTATGGCGATTTTTATTTACATTCAAGGGTGGGACAGTATGACCAAAATACCGCTCATACCACCCTAAAAAATAAGAAAGTATGCAAACAACATCTAAAATCTTAGCAGTTTCTATCAAATTCGTTGCAACTTTGAAACAAAATGGTTTATAACATCCAATTAAATAGTTTTCAGACGTTACCCCCCATTATAATCAAAATCAACCCTTCAAAACCACCCCTGAATCATCATTTCAACAAATTGACAATTATTCTGAAACAAATAGAGTAATAATAATAAAAATTATTATTATTATTATTTTAATAATAATTGTCAAGTTGTCGAAATAATGATTAGGGAAGATTAGAAATAATTAAAAAAATTAGAATTAAAATTTTTTTATTGAGTCTACAGACCACAGAATACCCCCAGATTGTATTTCGAGCAATTTCACACGCATATTTTGTTGATTCTGTATGGTGATTTAATGACATCAATTAAAATTAGAACGACCCTCGGCTTCAGCTTTACCCGATGTACACCACGTGGAGGTAGCCGATTGGATTTTGTACATCATGTGGCCCTGAAAAGGGCCGATTGTATTTTGTAGATCATGTGGCCCTCAAAAGGGCCGTTTGCATTTAGCTGTATGTTTGTTTGTGTGTGTGTGTGTGTGTGTGTGTGTGTGTGTGCGCGTGCGTGCGTGTGTGTGTGTGTGTGTGTGTGTGTGTGTGCACATGTTCAGTGTTGTATATCTTCTTTAGCTTTTTCCATATGGCCACCATTCGACTCCATGTTCAGCATTAGAATATCTCTTGATGATGACTTGTTTATTTGGTTTGTCTGAAAGAACGATAATCCCATGGTTCTTATTTATTTCTGGAACAGCTGGAGCATTTTCAAACCTCTTATTAATTTTTCTTCTTATTTTCTCATGATCATTCTTGCTAAAGTAAAAAATGTTTATTGTTTGAAAATGATCTTTCGCCCAAGCGAAAAGAGATTCTGATGTTAACATTTCACTTCCTGGTTTTGCAAGGAGACTTGTTCTATAAGATTCCCTTTTAAAAATTGCACCAATGCCATCATAAGCACTTTTTCCATGAGCAGTTGCACTGTAATGCCATTCTGCTTCTATGCCAAAGTCTTCTTTATGATGGATTAGATTAGCAATCTGGTATCTATTTTTAAAATGTTGTTTGGCACCGTCTGTTATGTAAATAATTTTATTTACATCCTTCACTACCTTCTTAATTTCTGGGATTAATAACCCTTGTACAGTGTACACAGCTGCGGTATCATGTTTCAGACTCGGTGACAAAAACACATTACTCTTGTGCATTAATTGGTCGTTTTCCTTCCAATAATATATAACACTGAACACCGTGCATTGATTATTATTGAAATGGAATGCTTGGGAAGCGTCTTGGCAAACATAGGAATAATTTTCGGAAAAGTCAAACATCACAATTATTTCATCCTTGCGAAGATTCAGCTTCCTTTTTGCAATAAAATTCGACTGTTCTTTTGCAATAAATGAATGACTTTTGAGAATTTCTAATTTAGTGCATAGCATGTTCATATAATCATCGGTTTTCAATGTTTGCGTCAACAGGGTTGATCGATCAGTTCCAGCCCATACAGAACATTGTACCTCTAAAATCTGCGACGCTTGTAGGATTGAACTTAGCTTTTCGGAAAATTCGGCAGTGCCTGGACATTTGTTACAATTATCAAGCCAGCAATCGGGACTAGGCTGTTGACAAATTATTTTACTCAAACAATCTTTATAATTGTTAATAAGCATTTCTGTGTCCTTTGTAAGTACTTCTACGTCAATAGCATTTAGCATCAGTTTCACGTTCTGGTGAATAATACAGACACATACAGAGTGTGTACCAGCAGCACCAGCAAGGATACAATTTTTCGGCTTTAATTTAGCAAATGCACTAAAACTAATTTCATAATCTGTATACGAATCCTTAAACAGAGCGTACAGTTCTTTCAAACTTAATAATAGGAGTCGTTTCTGAACTAGCGTTCGCTTTCCATCTTTCTTCACAGATACGACATCCTTCATCCCGGACATCAATCTACTATTTAGGTCACTGGTATAGAACTCAATTACGTTATCAACAGTGGTTTGGGGTAAACTCTTTCCGCATTTTTTGGTTGTCTCACCTAATACACCTCGAATTGATTTTAATTCTTTTGATTTTGCTGCTAAATGTCTAGATGTGTTAAATTCTTTTGCTATCTTCCTGATGCTCCAGGATGATGGAGCAGTAGTCAAGATTCGCAACCGAAGAGGATCATTCCTATCGAGACTATTGAACTTCTCTTTCAGACCATTTAGCATTTCTTCTAGCTCTTGTTCTCTATTTGATATCAGACTGTCCTCATCATCGTCAGAAGTGTATGAGGTATCAACAACCTTTTCTATTGAACTGTCACCAAAGCCTAATGAAAAGGTAGAATTATTGGACTTATCTATAAGCAGATCATCTTTCACCATCTCTGTCAGAAACCTTTTATAACAACTAAAGCAAATCATAGAGGTTGGAGGCAAATTAGGAAATTGCTGTAAAATTCGACGAGATATTTTTCTTAGAGATTTGCCTACATGACCTTTTTCACCAGGCTTCCGAAAAAGATTTACGCATCTGTCCTTATGCTGAACAACGGACATTTTTCTGAAGTGTTTAAAAGCAAAAAATTAGGAATTTTTTGCAGGAATCAAAAGTCTTGCAAGAAATAAAATTAACAACAAAAAATACTATTGTTTAGATAGAATCGATAACCAGGGTGAAATAATAAAACTTCAAGAATGAAAATGATATGAATTTCAATACAGTAGTAACGAAACTTCTAAAATACGAAATACTAAAACTTCTTAAATGTAAGTGACAGTACCTACTTCAAAAATCTAAATAATAAAATATTCCAATTCGAATTGAAAGCAATATTCAATTTGCAATAATTGAACTTTGGAAATACGAATAGTTTTCAGTTAAGAGATATAGTTTCAAATTGACTTTTGTCAAATCCTTTATCATACGCATCTATACAGAATATATAGAGATTTAGTGATTAAGAAGATAAGTACCTGAAAATTCCTAAAAATTATCAGTATGATATTTTGAATCAGAATGATAAATTGATCTACACGGCGAAAAATAATTCATGACAATTTCCTGAACTTTAAGTAAAGCTGGGATATACCGTCAAATCAGAGGATTTTTATTGTGAGGTAAATAATATTCAATGTATTTTATGCTAGATAAAACAAAACAGTTCAGTAAATTTTCAGCACGTACTGCAAAGAGCTTGTGAAGTGTAATTTAATGTATGTAATGCAGTCATTAAAAGCTGGTTTATGAATTGTTATGTAGTGCACGATGTATTATTTAACTAAAAGTTCAGTAAACTGCAAAAATCTGCTCACCGCGCAAACCAAGTAGTTAGGTTTGTCGCCGCCAGATGCCGTCGCAAAGTTCACAGCTCTACGCGTTGTGCCCGCGACTCCCGTTGTAGAAATGAATTTTCATTTGGTCATAAGGCATCCAGCCGCCAAGTACCGATATTGCATAATGCACATTATATGCAGGCAGGTATCGACTTACACGACGTTGATACTTATTCGCGCATAATGGGCAATATTGCATATTAGTTTGTTTTTAACTTTACGGCTGCAGTGTGAATCATAATCAGTACTTCCTTCTTCTGTCTATGTTTATCATATAAAGTTGAATCGTTGAAAACAAAGACAAAAGCGATAAGAACTGAGAACGATTTGGCTTGTGTATGTGTACATTTCACACTGCAGCCGTAAAGTTAAAAACAAACTAATATGCAATATTGCCCATTATGCGCGAATAAGTATCAACGTCGTGTAAGTCGATACCTGCCTGCATATAATGTGCATTATGCAATATCGGTACTTGGCGGCTGGATGCCTTATGACCAAATGAAAATTCATTTCTACAACGGGAGTCGCGGGCACAACGCGTAGAGCTGTGAACTTTGCGACGGCATCTGGCGGCGACAAACCTAACTACTTGGTTTGCGCGGTGAGCAGATTTTTGCAGTTTACTGAACTTTTAGTTAAATAATACATCGTGCACTACATAACAATTCATAAACCAGCTTTTAATGACTGCATTACATACATTAAATTACACTTCACAAGCTCTTTGCAGTACGTGCTGAAAATTTACTGAACTGTTTTGTTTTATCTAGCATAAAATACATTGAATATTATTTACCTCACAATAAAAATCCTCTGATTTGACGGTATATCCCAGCTTTACTTAAAGTTCAGGAAATTGTCATGAATTATTTTTCGCCGTGTAGATCAATTTATCATTCTGATTCAAAATATCATACTGATAATTTTTAGGAATTTTCAGGTACTTATCTTCTTAATCACTAAATCTCTATATATTCTGTATAGATGCGTATGATAAAGGATTTGACAAAAGTCAATTTGAAACTATATCTCTTAACTGAAAACTATTCGTATTTCCAAAGTTCAATTATTGCAAATTGAATATTGCTTTCAATTCGAATTGGAATATTTTATTATTTAGATTTTTGAAGTAGGTACTGTCACTTACATTTAAGAAGTTTTAGTATTTCGTATTTTAGAAGTTTCGTTACTACTGTATTGAAATTCATATCATTTTCATTCTTGAAGTTTTATTATTTCACCCTGGTTATCGATTCTATCTAAACAATAGTATTTTTTGTTGTTAATTTTATTTCTTGCAAGACTTTTGATTCCTGCAAAAAATTCCTAATTTTTTGCTTTTAAACACTTCAGAAAAATGTCCGTTGTTCAGCATAAGGACAGATGCGTAAATCTTTTTCGGAAGCCTGGTGAAAAAGGTCATGTAGGCAAATCTCTAAGAAAAATATCTCGTCGAATTTTACAGCAATTTCCTAATTTGCCTCCAACCTCTATGATTTGCTTTAGTTGTTATAAAAGGTTTCTGACAGAGATGGTGAAAGATGATCTGCTTATAGATAAGTCCAATAATTCTACCTTTTCATTAGGCTTTGGTGACAGTTCAATAGAAAAGGTTGTTGATACCTCATACACTTCTGACGATGATGAGGACAGTCTGATATCAAACAGAGAACAAGAGCTAGAAGAAATGCTAAATGGTCTGAAAGAGAAGTTCAATAGTCTCGATAGGAATGATCCTCTTCGGTTGCGAATCTTGACTACTGCTCCATCATCCTGGAGCATCAGGAAGATAGCAAAAGAATTTAACACATCTAGACATTTAGCAGCAAAATCAAAAGAATTAAAATCAATTCGAGGTGTATTAGGTGAGACAACCAAAAAATGCGGAAAGAGTTTACCCCAAACCACTGTTGATAACGTAATTGAGTTCTATACCAGTGACCTAAATAGTAGATTGATGTCCGGGATGAAGGATGTCGTATCTGTGAAGAAAGATGGAAAGCGAACGCTAGTTCAGAAACGACTCCTATTATTAAGTTTGAAAGAACTGTACGCTCTGTTTAAGGATTCGTATACAGATTATGAAATTAGTTTTAGTGCATTTGCTAAATTAAAGCCGAAAAATTGTATCCTTGCTGGTGCTGCTGGTACACACTCTGTATGTGTCTGTATTATTCACCAGAACGTGAAACTGATGCTAAATGCTATTGACGTAGAAGTACTTACAAAGGACACAGAAATGCTTATTAACAATTATAAAGATTGTTTGAGTAAAATAATTTGTCAACAGCCTAGTCCCGATTGCTGGCTTGATAATTGTAACAAATGTCCAGGCACTGCCGAATTTTCCGAAAAGCTAAGTTCAATCCTACAAGCGTCGCAGATTTTAGAGGTACAATGTTCTGTATGGGCTGGAACTGATCGATCAACCCTGTTGACGCAAACATTGAAAACCGATGATTATATGAACATGCTATGCACTAAATTAGAAATTCTCAAAAGTCATTCATTTATTGCAAAAGAACAGTCGAATTTTATTGCAAAAAGGAAGCTGAATCTTCGCAAGGATGAAATAATTGTGATGTTTGACTTTTCCGAAAATTATTCCTATGTTTGCCAAGACGCTTCCCAAGCATTCCATTTCAATAATAATCAATGCACGGTGTTCAGTGTTATATATTATTGGAAGGAAAACGACCAATTAATGCACAAGAGTAATGTGTTTTTGTCACCGAGTCTGAAACATGATACCGCAGCTGTGTACACTGTACAAGGGTTATTAATCCCAGAAATTAAGAAGGTAGTGAAGGATGTAAATAAAATTATTTACATAACAGACGGTGCCAAACAACATTTTAAAAATAGATACCAGATTGCTAATCTAATCCATCATAAAGAAGACTTTGGCATAGAAGCAGAATGGCATTACAGTGCAACTGCTCATGGAAAAAGTGCTTATGATGGCATTGGTGCAATTTTTAAAAGGGAATCTTATAGAACAAGTCTCCTTGCAAAACCAGGAAGTGAAATGTTAACATCAGAATCTCTTTTCGCTTGGGCGAAAGATCATTTTCAAACAATAAACATTTTTTACTTTAGCAAGAATGATCATGAGAAAATAAGAAGAAAAATTAATAAGAGGTTTGAAAATGCTCCAGCTGTTCCAGAAATAAATAAGAACCATGGGATTATCGTTCTTTCAGACAAACCAAATAAACAAGTCATCATCAAGAGATATTCTAATGCTGAACATGGAGTCGAATGGTGGCCATATGGAAAAAGCTAAAGAAGATATACAACACTGAACATGTGCACACACACACACACACACACACACACACACACACACACACACACACACACACACACACACGCACACACACACACACACACACAAACAAACATACAGCTAAATGCAAACGGCCCTTTTGAGGGCCACATGATCTACAAAATACAATCGGCCCTTTTCAGGGCCACATGATGTACAAAATCCAATCGGCTACCTCCACGTGGTGTACATCGGGTAAAGCTGAAGCCGAGGGTCGTTCTAATTTTAATTGATGTCATTAAATCACCATACAGAATCAACAAAATATGCGTGTGAAATTGCTCGAAATACAATCTGGGGGTATTCTGTGGTCTGTAGACTCAATAAAAAAATTTTAATTCTAATTTTTTTAATTATTTCTAATCTTCCCTAATCATTATTTCGACAACTTGACAATTATTATTAAAATAATAATAATAATAATTTTTATTATTATTACTCTATTTGTTTCAGAATAATTGTCAATTTGTTGAAATGATGATTCAGGGGTGGTTTTGAAGGGTTGATTTTGATTATAATGGGGGGTAACGTCTGAAAACTATTTAATTGGATGTTATAAACCATTTTGTTTCAAAGTTGCAACGAATTTGATAGAAACTGCTAAGATTTTAGATGTTGTTTGCATACTTTCTTATTTTTTAGGGTGGTATGAGCGGTATTTTGGTCATACTGTCCCACCCTTGAATGTAAATAAAAATCGCCATACGGCATCCAAAAATTGAGTTTCAGACGAAAATTTTGAGACCTCGCAAAGCATTTTATCTTCAAAAATAAAATGTGCAGAGGGGTGGCCGATTTGAGAAAGAATGCCCCATATATATATATATATATATATATATATATATATATATATATATAAGAATAACAATATATATAATTAATATCAATATATCGTTAAATTGTGATAGGTCTTGCTCGGTTTTTGCCGCCAATTTGTCATCAGATAACACTACACAAAGCTTGCTCGATTTTTGCCACCAATTTGTCGTTAGGCAGCACTGTGCAGACCTTGCTCGATTTTTGCACCAATTTATCATTATAGACAGCGCTGCGCAAACCTTGAGCGTATTTTGTCGCTAATGTGTCATCAGATAGCGCTGCACAGATCTTGCTCGGTTTTTGTCGCCAATTTATCGTCAGAGTGCTCGACGCAAATCTTACTCGGTTTTTGCCGCCAATTTGCTGTTTGGTTATATGAGTATATTTGCCCGTATATTGCCGTCAAAGTGTCGTCAGGCAGCGCTACACAGATTTTGCTCGATTTTTGCCGCCAATTTATTGTTAGAGTGCTCAACGCAAATTTTGCTCGGTTTTTGCTGCCAATTTGCTGTCTGGTTACATGGCCACATTTGCTCGTATTTTGTTGGCAATTTGCTATCTAATTATGTCAGCAGATTTTGTTACATATTTGCTAGCATTTTGTCGACATTATTTGTTAAATCAAATTCTGGATTAAATTTGTATCCTTCTTGTCAACAACATTTTACAAAATCTGTTTTCGACAGACTTGGCTATCTGGGTATGCGATCGCGTGAGCAGGCCCGAGCTATCCTCACCATTATCCGCTCAGAAGCTCGCTGCGACTCAACGAGCAGCACGTGAAGCGCGGCCAGCACAGGCCTATTCAGCTATTATAAGTAGTGTTGTCGAAGAGCAATAAAGTATAATTAAACTAAAAGACTCATTGTCTTGACCACGCCCCTTCCCGAGAAGAACACCGGAGAGCACGCGTGGAAGGAGCTCAAGCCAGCTATTCTCTTTCGACGAAAATTAGAAAGAGAAGGAAGGAGTTCTCTAACAGTCAAGTTAATACGACGCTACGTCACAGCAACGAATGCCGATAAAACAGACGGCTCCAGCATCACCTTAACTTTTAAATAAACAATGACCGCCAATTAAGTTATAAGGAAAAGTTATTCAAAATCACGTTCTTGACAACATATGTGAAGATCATTAAAATCGGTGAGGTTGCCCTCTTTCTGTATAATTATCTTTTTTGTGTGTATTTGTTAACAAATAATTGTAGAGATAACTATGTATTAAAAAGTGTAACAATTATTACAGCTTTTAAACTTGTTAAGATAACTTTTACTCTGTTCATCGCTCTGATACTGTTAAAACTGCTTGCGATGTAGACAACTAATGGATGTCACTTTTATAGCAAATTCGGTTGAACATTTGAATGCGCCAGTGCGCACTAGTGTGACCAACTGAATTATTACTTACAATTACATGTACGAAGGAAACTATGTGACAAACAATAGTAGAATAAATCGATATAATTATTACTTGAGTAATCCGTAACAAAAATTCTAGACAAAATTATTTATTAGTTGAATACTTTTTCGTTAAAAGACAAGGGCCATTAATTTTTTCTTTTTTTTTTTGCTTTTACTTTCTGCTTTACCTTCTCTTTCTTTCTTTCAGAGATCTCATTTTATCGCTGACTAGATTTTCAGAAAAAACAACTTTTTTTCTAAATATCAATTATAATCTAAAAATTTTGATTAGGACCCAAATCATACAATAATTAAAATGAGAAAAACACGTAGAGGCCTCTTAAGACTTAAAGTGTTAAGTCCTGCAGTAATTGTAAAATAATTTATTCCTGTAATTTTGTGCAAAAAATATATTTTTTTAAATATTACTTATTCCAATAAATATACTTGGAATAACATTTTGATTTCACTTCTATTTTATGGCCATTACATGTATTTAATATTTTTCTTTATTTAGCTTTTTGCACAAAACTGCTTACCCATTATATGAGCAACTGTTTCATAAATATTCATTGATCCGCCAATTTTTGCTTTTTCAGCAACAACCATACTGCTTACAACAGGTCGATCTTGTAACAGAAATACTTCTAATGTCTTCAAACAGGAAGATATTCGTTGTTGCAATGTACCTCCAATAACCAATTCCTTATTTTCTTCTTGCATATCTGCCACGAGTCCGACATCACCAACAGCACCCCATTGTACCGCTAAACCGTGTAATCCTTTTTCCATCCTTTTCTCACAAATTCTCTCCATTACGGAATTAGCCATCCCATAATTTGTCTGGCCTGCGTTTCCTCTTCCACACGACACGGAGGAAAAAACGACAAAATGTCGAAGTTGCAGACAGATCTTTCTCGACAATTCGTCCATTTCTTTTGTCATCCATGCTTTTGATTTGAATGAATCCTCGAACGTTTGAGGTGATTGATTTTGAAACATACAATCTTTTAAAACAACTGCAAGATTAAATATGGCATCCACTGGTGCTCTTTCTTCAGCAAATTTTAATAGAGATTCACAATCTTCATGTTTCAAATTATCATTGACTGTAACGATCTGTACATCCACACCGTAAGATCGCCATAGCTTTACTCTGGATTGCTGATAACCTGTTCTAATCCCGGTTCGTGATGTTAATACCAAATTTTTTGCACCTCGAAGAGTCAACCAATCTGCTAGCTCTAAACCAAATCCACCAAGTCCACCCAAAATGACGTAGCATTTATGTTCCAAACAATAATATTGCGGGTGAGCAAGTAGAGGAGCATCCAAAGGCTCATTTTCTTCCTGAACCTTTATTATCATCTATAAATAATCAGTTAATTAAAATACAATATTACTATAAAGCAAAACATAATAAAACAAAAGTTTTATCTTTCCTTTTCTTAGATATTAATATTATTTTGTATTTTATTATTAATTTTAATTGCATTTTATGATTTAATTTTGTTATTACAAGGAATAACATTTATTTATAGTACTTAAGATAGGAGCAAACAAAACTATGTTACTCTTTAATAATAATAAAGGATGTCGAAACGTTACTCATTAATGTAAATTATATTAATGTAAACATAATTTTGTCAATAATATCTTCAAAAAAAAAAAAAAAAAAAGTCAATAAATCATAATTTAGCAAATTTAATTTAACTAAACACTTGTTACTATCTTCACGACATTAATTAAATTAAAAGAATGTTTTGACTTAATACATGACATGACTTAATACATGACTATATAGTAATAATTAATATAATTAATTATTTCTATATGTCAAAATGATCGTACTTTGCCAATATGTTTTCCAGTGGCCATATATCTAAATGCAGCTTCTACCTCATTTCTTTTAAAGACTGTTCTACTTAGCGGTTTAATAATGCCTTTTTCTAAACTTTCTCCGATTCCTTTCCACACTTTTATCTTTCGTTCTGAATGTTCAAAAAAGAATCTGTCTAATAAAATAGCATAGAAACTGATGCCTTTAGAGAAGGCAGATGTGTCCAACGAATTATTAGAAACCATATCAAATTTTCCAATTTCTAGAAAACGGCCACCATTGGCTAAGCAGCGAACAGATGCTTGCAATTTCTCTTCGGCTAAGGAATTTAACACGATATCCACCCCACAGCCTCCTGTACGCTGCATAATCATTTGTTCAAAGCTTGTATCCCGAGAGTTTCCGATATTATCTTCGGGAATAGAGGGAAACGTTTCTCTTATAAATTGCCTTTTCTCGACAGTTCCAACTGTCGTAAACACTTCGCAACCTTCGTGAAGCGCAAGATGGATCGCAGCTTGGCCAATGCCTCCAGTACCAGAATGGATCAAGACTTTGTCTTCTTTTTTCATTTTACCCTTTATATACAAGGCATAATAGCACGTGCTGTACACACACGGAACCGTTGCTGCGTCTTCCATTGTCCATTCGTCGGGTACATTCCAACTAAGATATTTATCGGGCACGCATATGTTCGTTATTCCTCTAAACATAATAATTTTTAAAAGCATATAATTTTGTGCATATTATGTAAAAACTATGTTGCAATTATATTTATTATGTAAATTATATTATATAAAATATATATAAATAAAATGGAATTGTTCTTTTATTTTGTGTTATATCTGACGTATAGTCCAGGAGCTAGCGGAATTTTAGGTGACTGATTTTCTTACGCCTGAAATTTTTTCCACGAGTTATTATGGTCATGTCTGCCAAATGTAGACAGGTGGCAGAGTCTGTCCGCGGGACATAGAGCGAACAGAATTTTTGTAACTTGTATTAATTTCCAAAGACATTGACTGATTTCATTACAGCTGATTTTTTTACAGTTGATTATTTAAACCATTTCAACAAGAAAAAATGAGTTGTCCGACAAAAAAGTTGGGACATGACCCGTGTCTGCCATTTGGAATTGGTAATTTTTTCTTTGACTCTTGACTGATTTTCTTACAGCTGAATTTTATTTTACAGTTTAATAATATATTAAGGATGAAGTATATAACCTTGTCCGACAATTTTAGTGGGACAGAACCGCTCTCTGACGTCTTTGTTATGTTAATTAATCATTAATGTTTGACTAATTTTCTTACAGCTAATTTTTATGGTGTACTTTTAAAATGCCAACAGAAAGACATTGATATATTCGTCCGACATTTTGGGTGGGACAACACGATATAAAAGCAGAAAAATCTTATACGCGGCTTAACAGAATACAGTTTCTCAGTTGTTTCGACAAATAATTTTAAATTAAGAGCTTTACGTATAATTTATATAAGGTACCTATGAATAAATACAATTTTTATATATATAGCATAATTTTTATACTATATATATGGGGCATTCTCCGTCAAAAAGACCACCCCCTCTACATACTTCAATTTTAGAGATATAATGTTTTGTAAGGGTTTAACATTTTCGTTAAAGGGTCTATCGTCATAGGTCCGCCATTTTGTTTGCTCAATAAAGGCCATACGGCATCAAAAAATAACCCTTTAACGAAAATTTTAAGTTCTAACAAAACATTTTAACTATAAAATTGTTCAGAGAGGGATAAATTATCGAATTTTAATTCGAATTATGGAATTTTATATATATATATATTATATATATATATATATATATATATATATATATATATATATGTCGTAGTCTTTTCGTTATATTCGTCATTTCATGAAATACCTAGGCACTTCCAGAAACGTCGACGTTTGGTGAAACTAATTCAAATTACTTAACGTGCCTAGGTAGTTCATGAAATGACCACTCGGCACAGGCGCTTCGTGATAAATGCTCAAATACGTCATCTGACTAATTTCACACTTCGATGTTTTATGTAATGCCTGGCATATCGTAACACGTCCTTTACAATGAGCATCGTTTAAGATGAGTAACAGAGTCATATACTTATTCTACAAAAACAGGTTATTAATGAACAGACTTGATACACTTTAACGTGGATAGTATTTAATAGAATTTCTTGCCATTAACAAATTTTATAAGAATTTTTTAAATAATATTAAATTACATTCATAATAATAAAGTATAAATAATTATATTATTTCGTCAATTTTTTTAAATTAGCTAGATTTGAAAATTATTTATTAGCACATGGTCCACTTTTATGGCACCGTGAGTTGCATTGAAGCTTGGACTTAAAGCACAAACACCGGTTCGTTTGACATTGAGTCTTCGATGGCTGACACGAAACATTTAACAAAACCTTGTCCTTTAAATAAAGATTATTTAAAATATTATTTAAAAAATTCATTCATTTCATGAACTACCTAGGCACGTTAAGTAATTTGAATAAGTTTCACCAAACGTCGACGTTTCTGGAAGTGCCTAGGTATTTCATGAAATGACGAATATAACAAAAAGACTACGACATATATATATTTATGTTGATACGTAATCTGACGTCAAAAGAGTAACCCATATGGCTCCATCCCGATCCTCTAAGAGTTAAATGTAAAAACGTTCCAAACGCATACCTCTAAAAATGTGGTGTACTTGTTACAGATTCCGAAACTGAGAGAGAAGAAACACTTTATTCAAGTGATAGCGAAGATGAAGATTTTTAAACAAAATGCATTTTTGTGTGTGTGCACATATATGTATGTATGTAAAATAAATATTCATAATTTGCGTGGAAAAAATTTTATAGCAAATTTGTCAAAATGCCGATGAAAAGTCCAATAATAATAGTCACAGCATTATCATTGCTAGAGAGCTAACATGTCCCAATATTTTCATCAGACACGTGTGAAAATCGAAAGTATATAAAATTTCAAAGAATTTGACAACTTTGTCCAACAGAAATACTCCAGTAAATAGTATCACATGTCCAATAATAATAATCACAACATTATTTTTGTCAGAGAGCAAATATGTCCCACTATTTTCATCAGACACGAGTGAATATCGTTAGTATATAAAATTCCAAAGAATTTGACCACTTTGTCCGACAGAAATACTCCAGTAAATAATATCACATGTCCAATAATAATATTTACAATATTATTATTGTCAGAGAGCAAATATGTCCCACTATTTTCATCAGACACGAGTGAATATCGATAGTATATACAATTTCGAACAATTTGACCACTTTGTCCGACAGAAATACTCCAGTAAATAATATCACATGTCCGATAATCATATTTTCAACATTATTTTTGTCAGAGAGCAAATATGTCCCGATATTTTCGTCAGACACGTGTGAAAATCGAAAATATATAAAATTTCGAACAATTTGACCCCTTTGTCCGACATAAATACTTCAGTCATTAATTGATGATTAATTAACATAACAAAGACGTCAGAGAGCGGTTCTGTCCCACTAAAATTGTCGGACAAGGTTATATACTTCATCCTTAATATATTATTAAACTGTAAAATAAAATTCAGCTGTAAGAAAATCAGTCAAGAGTCAAAGAAAAAATTACCAATTCCAAATGGCAGACACGGGTCATGTCCCAACTTTTTTGTCGGACAACTCATTTTTTCTTGTTGAAATGGTTTAAATAATCAACTGTAAAAAAATCAGCTGTAATGAAATCAGTCAATGTCTTTGGAAATTAATACAAGTTACAAAAATTCTGTTCGCTCTATGTCCCGCGGACAGACTCTGCCACCTGTCTACATTTGGCAGACATGACCATAATAACTCGTGGAAAAAATTTCAGGCGTAAGAAAATCAGTCACCTAAAATTCCGCTAGCTCCTGGAATTTAATCTGATACATTTTTAATTAAATATTAAATTTATACTAGTGAATGTGAATAATTTTCTTAATTAAGTCAATATTGATAGAGACATTTATCATTTTACCCATATAAGGACATTCCCATTAATCTCTGTCCATGTATATCAAATCCAACATATTCCAAGCCGAGTAAATCAGATGAATTGTTAAAATATAATGCCATAGTTTGGATTTTACCAGTAGCCAACAGAATATCTTTAAAATTTAGAGGCGCATAAATTACATTAATGAGATCTTCACGCTTAATGTGAGAAGGTATATGGTATTGCATCCAGCAAAGAGTACTCAAATCTCCTTGTACCTGTTATAAATAAATATAAATAACAGAGAGAATAGTAAATTTCTTCCGCCAGTATAGAATAACAATTAAAGTAATTTAAATCGACCGTGACTGGCAATATATAACGTCTTTCCGATATGAACATTGAAAAACTGTGAGCCAACTTGGTTTGTCGGATTCACACAGCACTTTTTCGGATCAATCATCGAGACATTATTAATTTCGACCATGGGTTTTGGTCAGTTGATGTAATTTCTAAATTAAATAGTTTAAATATATTACCACAGCCCCAGTGGTCAAATTGGCACGACACCCGCACGGTATACGAGAGGTTCCAGGTTCAAACCCTGGCTGGGGTAATATTTTTTCGCAATAAAAATTTAAACTATTTAATTTAGAAATTACATCAACTGACCAAAACCCATGGTCGAAATTAATAATGTCTCGATGATTGATCCGAAAAAGTGCTGTGTGAATCCGACAAACCAAGTTGGCTCACAGTTTTTCAATGTTCATATCGGAAAGACGTTACATATTGCCAGTCACGGTCGATTTAAATTACTTTAATTGTTAAATATAAATAATTATTTATCAAGAGACACAGTACAAGACATCTTACGTCGAGTCTACGCGCACTAAGACACATATTGTAATTATATTGTGATTTGTATCATATCGTCTTGCATTCATTTTATAAATATAATAAATATAAGAAATAAAAATTTATTTTGAAATCTAAAGTATTATTACTTTCAAAAATCTTTAAGGGCAAATTTTACATTTAGAAAGAAATATATATAAAAATAATTTAATAAGTAATAAATTAATAAGTATAATAAATTATAAGAGAATAAATAACAAAAATATTGAAACATATTCAACTTATTTCAATTAATAAATTATATTTTTAAAATTGAGCGTTCGACAGTTAAAAATATAAAAAAGAAAAACGTAATAATTAACATTATTATTATTATTATTATTATTATACTATTTTACACATCAGATCTCTTTATTATAGTATATAGACACATTGCAAGTACAATAATTATATTTGATTTTACTGGCAACTACAAATTCGCGCTAGTTTATTAGGGATATCAAATCTCTAGATGCGCGGAGGACGCGTCTACTTGGTGTTCTCTTTTATTTTTTAAAAAAGGTAATTTTATATGAATAATAAAATTTATAATACAATTTTTTGACGCACCAGCTGTCTAACACGAGCACTTTGTATGAGTTTTGGTTCCAACGACGGTAATGGAAAATGTCTGTATGATCCCCAAACGTTACCGGAACGTATAACGTTGATGGGTAGGTCCAACTGTAGCTGCTTCGTGTACAACGGTTCTTGCAAAGAAAATGTAGGCGCTTTGTCATCTTGAATAAATACGCTTCTAATTATTTTGCCGCCTGGTTCTTTTCGCAAACAATTAATAAGACCGAGCAGTCCGCATTCGAAGTCTTCTTCCGAGACGAGAATTATCTCCGTATCTACACCAGTCTCGTTTTGCACATTCATGATTGATTTCAGTTCATCTATCCATGAAAATTCGTAATTGTTCACATGTACAATCCGCTGATTTCTCTCAATATTTCGCGTTTTTCTTAATAACAAAAGCTTCTTGTCATTTATTTGTTTTTCCAGTATGATATCCAACTCATACGTTTTCAGGAATGAATAATCGTAGACCGCACCGGATTCCTCCAAAGTCAGTAGAAAACCCTGTAGCATTAACAGAGACAGCAACTGTTTATATAATTTTTTGCTATTTTTTGTCAAAATATTGAAACCAAGGACTATCAAACAATTCTCGTCCTTCGACAACTTAGTAATTTCCGTTGTAGAAACGTTGTCGGGCAAAGAAATATTTGGGAATTTCTCGTGGGTCGTCACGAGTTTAGTGTGGTGTCGAATCTGCGGTAAATCATTTAAGATTTCACTAATAAGTGAAGAATTTAAATCTTCTGGTACCACTTTGTCACTATCATCGACAAATTCGATAATTTTAACATTTATCATATTGCAACACTCGAGTGCAATGTGCGTCGACATTCTTATTGCATCTTGCAACGACATAGTACCTAAATCACGATGAGCAACAAATTTGTATTCTTCAAGAACGGTATTAACTACTTTTTGTCGGCGAGATATAGGTGTAGCCGCAGTGCCACAAATTTCTATTCCTCCAGATATTATAGCGTCTAAAGACTTATAACAACGAACAGAGAATTCTGCAACGTAGCGAATGAAATTTATTTGTCAGGCAATTGGCCACATTGTATCAATTATTTTACTTACGTCTATCTTCAATTGGATAATCCTGAATTATCTGTGTGTGATATTTCGGATCGATAGTCAGTTTGCGAATTCTTATTGGAACATAAAGGCTTCTTGAATTCTGTCCTAAAATCATCATCTGTAACATACTGTCCATAAATGCCACCCAATTAGATGTCCATGTAATATGGCCGTTTGATCCAGTAACCGATGCGCTTTTTAATCCACGAAATGCGCCGGCATATTGATAACCGCGAAGTCTTAATTCCTTATAAATGTCTTTTGTATTCATTTCTTCCTCATCATCGACACATTCAGCAAGATTAGCTGATATTTTTTCATTTTCAATATTGGTTGGAATTCGTACTGTTCCAGTAACAATAGCATTATCTCCTTCGATTATTTCAAACCTATTGCTACCTAGATATAGGTATAAATTCATTAAACGTAATATAATTTTATAAGAAATGAAAATTAATATAAATATGTCAATATGGAGCTGGACCTTACAAAAGCAGTTGACTTGTGAAAAGAAAGAAGATTCCGTGTTAAGATTAGTTATTCTCATATATTTTCTTTGTATATTTTTTACATTTTAATTATAGTATATATTGCGCCATAAAAGCGGCATATAAGCTTTAAAATGTAATTAAAAAATAAAAAACTCACGCTAGAAAATTAATTGTTTACGTAATAATATTACCTTCTTGGATCGAGAGAGTTAATTCAATCTCATTTTGTTGTGATAGCACTGTAGCACGAATAAAATTAATGTCTTCAAATACAACTGGTGTATTAATATATTCTTGGTTTTTTAACGATGCGATCATGTCCCAGATATAAAAAAGATATCCCATAGCAGGAAATAAATTTTTTTCATTAACGACATGGCCCGTTAAATACGCAAATTCTTCATCAGTTGTAATAATACTGACAACTGTTTCCTTTTTGTCAATTATCTTTTTTTGACAAACTCGCATTACAAACAAATCTTCTGAATGATCCCACCTGCAAACGTCATTAGAAATTATTAAATAATCTTCGTGTAAATGAATTAATTGTAGAAATTACTCAATTCAAGATTTGATGTAAAATTGAAGCACAGATTCTATAATATCACTGTTATCTGTTCTTTGTATTATAGACATAAAAGGATTAGCATATGTATAAGAATACATTTATCTTTTTGAGATAAGTAAGGTGATAGAATGTCTTCAAAATACAGAGATGATTTTGAAATTAGATGATAAAACTAACCAAGTTTAAAAAAGAGTTCAAAGTTATAATTCGCTATTATATTGAACATGTTCTCTTCTGACTATTTCACCCAAATATTTCAAAATTTATGAGTGTTTTTTTTTTTTTTTTTTTTTTTTTTGTTAATTTGTCCATTTGTGCCTAAACGAAAAATATGCATACCTTATGAGAGGAGAAATCATTGGGGTACCGCGGCTTACAGGAAATTCCACTGTCGGATAAAGATTTGCAATCTGTGGCTGCAATCCTGCGATATAAAGTTTTCCGATTGATTCTAAAAATATCTCATTATTATGATCCTCGGTTCGTTCATATAGCGCTACATTTGTTACTGTAGAGTATAAATAATTGTTTAAAATGTGTTGAAGAATATTCTGAGGAGATATTTCAATCGTCACTGTATCTTTTGGAACTGAACGTATCGTCTTTGCGAATAACACCGGAGACAACAAGTGATTTGTATAATATTTTGAACATAAAGGTATAGTATTGAAATACTCGTGAGAGGATGTTGTCAGCCACTTTGAGCTGTGAAACTTTTTTTGTGGTAATGTTCGGTTCAAGTATTCTTCAGACTTAGCTACAGCATGTTTGATGTAACGACTGTGAAAAGGTACATAACCACAAGAAATTTCTTTTATAGATATACTATTCGCCTAAAAGAATGAATAAAATCATAAGTATTATTAATTGCTTGTTTTAACAAAACAATTAAAGAAACTAGATAGAAGAAAGATCATATTGTTTATAACCACATATTAATATATACCTGCAATTTAGTGAGAAATGTTTTTATAGAATTCGTTGGTCCGCTTACAATAAAATTAGAAGAACTATTGTAACAAGCAATATCGATATCCGAAGGACACATAACTTTTAAGGTTTCAAGATCGAGGTTAATTTCAGCCATGGAGCCATTAATTATTTTCGACTCGTGAAGGGCTAAACCAATGAAATATGCCGACAGAATCGTTTCTTCGGCCGTTAAACATCCATCGGCATATCCACAGATTAGTTCACCAATGGAGTGACCGATTATAAAATCGGGGACTACACCAATAGATTTTAGAAGATCAACTAATCCAATCTGCGATACATATAAAAGAAATATAGCTTCCCCTTTGGTTTAAATCAAGATTAGAATTGTGAAGTAATTATAAAGTAATTTTTTAAAATTATCTTTATAATACATAATATATATATATATATATATATATATATATATATATATATATATATATATCTTTATGGTTTGTATAATGTCGGGACCATTTCGGAGGTGCAATAACACATACCAGGACTTTTGGCACATGCTGGGTCCGACCCAGTAATTTTCTATATGAAGGGTAACTTATCAGGCCCGGTACTAGTTTATACAAAGATATGTAACGTAACAAAGTAGGACCGTGTTTCCTTCCTAACCATTGTGAATTATAAGGACCGGTACCGGTAATTAGATACATGCAATGTAAAATACCGGGACCTCCTTATCTGAACAATTTTACTGAATTAAGTTGTAACATCATTCTTCGAGCGTATTCTTTCTTATATATAAAATCCATAATGTTTAGAGAGTCCAATCAAGCTGTTTATATACTTATTTATGTATATTTAGCACATAATGAATTATTTATTCATAATAAAGAACATCTACCAATATTTTACTATTTAAAAAGAAATATGCATCAAGCTACTAAATGTACAGTGTGCTTTCTAAAACGCTATCTTTTACTAAAAATTATGTTAAAAATAATTAAATCATTGTTACTGCGTTGCTTCATAAAGTTGTAATTATAAATTTAAATTAATCAATTTAATTAAAATTAGAATTTAAATAATTAACATCAATAAATAAACTAAACAATTAAAATGTTACGAGGTTCTACTTTTTGTTGTTACAGTAAAGAAATTGATTTCCATACAAACTTCTACGATGATACATTGCAGAAAAAAGTTTTCTTCGCTGATTTCATTGATATAATAGCAAATAGCAGGACTCAGACCAGTTATACTTTTCGAATAATTTCATGTTCGGTTACTTGAAATTTTCAAATATTATATTTAGTGCATTATTTAAGAAAAAACTCACGAAAATAATGAAAACATAAGTAAAAATTATAACTGAAAAGAAACTTTTACTAGACGTATCGTCACATGCGAGGACCAATTTCCACGATATAATGGATAATAGCGGGACCGACCAATTAAATTATTCTTCGACAAATTTTACGTATACTTCGCATAAGCAATATTTTATACAACACATAATTTAGGGATTAAAAAGCGAAAATGATGGACTGCGAGATACCAAGAGATTACAGCCAAATCAAAAGTTATACTCGTATCGTTACACGACGTATCGTTACATGCGAGGAGCGTATTTATCGGTGCAATGGTAAATAGCAGGACCGCCCAGTTTAACTATTTCTTAATTAATTTCATCTATACGTTCGGTTATTATTTGAGAACTTGCAATATTCTACTCGGTGCATTATTTAAGGATTAACACACGAAAATGTTGGCCCACGAAATACCGACAGATTACAGCCAAATCAAAACTTTTTTTCTAGGACGTATCGTTACATACGTCGTAGAGTGTACATTTTGATTTGGCTGTAAGTTTTTGGTATTTTGCAGTGCAACATTGTCGCGAGTTAATCCTTAAATAATGCACCGAGTAGAATATTGCAAGTAACCGTACGTACAGATGAAATTAATGGGAAATATTTAAACTGGGCGGTCCTGCTATTTACCATTGCACCGAGGAAATCAGTCCTCACATGTAACGATACGTCGTAGAGTACAATTTTGATTTGGCTGTAAGTTTTTGGTATTTTGCGGTGCAATATTTTCGCGAGTTAATCCTTAAATAATGCACCGAATAAAATATTGCAAGTAACCGTACGTGCAGATGAAATTAATTAGAAAATATTTAGAAAATATTTAAACTGGGCGGTCCTGCTATTTACCATTGCACCGAGGAAATTGGTCCTCGTATGTAACGATACGTCGTAGAGTAAAAATTTTGATTTGGCTGGCTAAGTTCTTGATATTTCGCGATGCAACATTTTCGCGAGTTAATCCTTAAATTATTAAGACTTTAATCGACTATACTGGCAATGATCATAATCGTGGCAACGATTATAATCGTCATGACAAATCGTCACCCCGTTTCGACTATGGATTCTGGTTCTTCTAAAATAGATGTAATTTAGATGCTTATATTATAAGCATCCTAAATTTATTTATTCAGATAGGATGCTTATAATATAAGCATCTCAATTGCATCAATTTTAGAAGGAGCAGAATCCATGGTCGAAACGATAGCCCAGTAAAATGACAAAATTTGGAGGAAATAATTCGTACAGGGCTGAAACTTTGTAAACAGGCTTGTTTTAGGGTACTATTTAACATATTAAAAGTCCCCATATGTAGACGCTACGTTGCGGGCAGGGGAGGGTCCAAAAGGTTCAAAAAACCAGTTTTTCGCAAATAACTCGGAAAATATCAACTTTACGGAAATTTATGTAGATATAAAAATTGTAGCTTACAAAATTCCGCACAATTTTGTTTTTTATTCAAGTCTGTACGACCAAATGGAACAGAGATAGCATTTTTTTAAACACCGGTAGTTTTGCGACGCAACGAAAACGCTTACGTGCGTCGCGCATATATATATGCGTTCATATATATATAAAGTAATGAAAAAAGGTGAAAAATTATTATCCACATATTTTTGGACTAAAATGTTAATTTAACAAAAATTTATTTTTTTTCTTCAATATTTAAACGCCTGTAACTCATCAACGTTTCAATGAAAAAAGGTCTACGACGTCTCATTTTAAAGATAATTAAAATATCTTCAAGAAAAATACATAACATTACTGCCTCCAACCAATCAGAAAAAGTTATTTTCCAAAATGCACTCAAAAATGTCATTTTATCGATGAAAATGTCATTTTTGAGTGCATTTTGGAAAATAACTTTTTCTGATTGGTTGGAGGCAGTAATGTTATGTATTTTTCTTGAAGATATTTTAATTATCTTTAAAATGAGACGTCGTAGACCTTTTTTCATTGAAACGTTGATGAGTTACAGGCGTTTAAATATTGAAGAAAAAAAATAAATTTTTGTTAAATTAACATTTTAGTCCAAAAATATGTGGATAATAATTTTTCACCTTTTTTCATTACTTTATATATATATGAACGCATATATATATGCGCGACGCACGTAAGCGTTTTCGTTGCGTCGCAAAACTACCGGTGTTTAAAAAAATGCTATCTCTGTTCCATTTGGTCGTACAGACTTGAATAAAAAACAAAATTGTGCGGAATTTTGTAAGCTACAATTTTTATATCTACATAAATTTCCGTAAAGTTGATATTTTCCGAGTTATTTGCGAAAAACTGGTTTTTTGGACCTTTTGGACCCTCCCCTGCCCGCAACGTAGCGTCTACATATGGGGACTTTTAATATGTTAAATAGTACCCTAAAACAAGCCTGTTTACAAAGTTTCAGCCCTGTACAAATTATTTCCTCCAAATCGACAAATTTCGAGTCATTTTACTGGGCTACGAGGTGACACGACAATTATAATCGTTGCCAGTATAGTCGATTAAAGTCTTAATTAGGTTAATTATTGATTGGTGTAGTAAATGTTACTTATTCGGTTTCAATCTTTAAATAATGCACCGAGTAAAATATTGTAAGTAACCGTACATACAGATAAAATTAATTAGGAAATGTTTAAACTGCGCGGTCCTGCTATTTATCATTGCACCGAGGAAATCGGTCCTCGCATGTAACGATAGATCGTAGAGTATAAATTTTGATTTGGCTCTGTAAGTTTTTTATATTTCGCGATGCACCGCGAAATACCAAAAACTTACAGCCAAATCTACGACGTATCGTTACATACGAGGACGGATTTCCTCGGTAAAATGATAAACAGGACCGCCTAGTTTAACTATTTCTTAATTAATTTCATCTGTACGTTCGGTTATTATTTGAGAACTTGCAATATTCTACTCGGTGCATTATTTAAGGATTAACACACGAAAATGTTGGCCCATGAAATACGGGCAAACTACAGCCAAATCAAAATTTTTACTCTAGGACGTATTGTTACATGCGAGGACCGATTTCTTCGGTGCAATGGTAAATAGCAGGACCGCTCAGTTTAAATATTTCTCAATTAATTTCATCTGTACGTTCAGTTGCTTGAGAACTTGCGATATTTTACTTGGTGCATTATTTAAGGATTAACACACGAAAATGTTGGCCCACGAAATACGGACAGACTACAGCCAAATCAAAACTTTTACTCTAGGACGTATTGTTACATGCGAGGACCGATTTCTTCGGTGCAATGGTAAATAGCAGGACCGCCTAGTTTAACTATTTCTTAATTAATTTCATCTATACGTTCGGTTATTATTTGAGAACTTGCAATATTCTACTCGGTGCATTATTTAAGGATTAACACACGAAATGTTAACCCACGAAATACGGGCAAACTACAGCCAAATCAAAACTTTTACTCTAGGACGTATTGTTACATGCGAGGACCGATTTTTTCGGTGCAATGGTAAATAGCAGGACCGCCTAGTTTAACTATTTCTTAATTAATTTCATCTATACGTTCGGTTATTATCTGAGAACTTGCAATATTCTACTCGGTGCATTATTTAGGGATTAACACACGAAAATGTTGGCCCACGAAATACGGGCAAACTACAGCCAAATCAAAATTTTTACTCTAGGACGTATTGTTACATGCGAGGACCGATTTCTTCGGTGCAATGGTAAATAGCAGGACCGCCCAGTTTAACTATTTCTTAATTAATTTCATCTATACGTTCGGTTATTATTTGAGAACTTGCAATATTCTACTCGGTGCATTATTTAAGGATTAACACACGAAAATGTTGGCCCACGAAATACGGGCAAACTACAGCCAAATCAAAACTTTTACTCTAGGACGTATTGTTACATGCGAGGACCGATTTCTTCGGTGCAATGGTAAATAGCAGGACCGCCCGGTTTAACTATTTCTTAATTAATTTCATCTATACGTTCGGTTATTATTTGAGAACTTGCAATATTCTACTCGGTGCATTATTTAAGGATTAACACACGAAAATGTTGGCCCACGAAATACGGGCAAACTACAGCCAAATCAAAACTTTTACTCTAAGACGTATTGTTACATGCGAGGACCGATTTCTTCGATGTAACGATAAAAAGCAGAACCGGCAAATTACACTATTATTTTTAAATGATTTTTAACAAAATTTATAAGTTTTATTGGCATATTATTTTTATTATGTAAATTAAAGCATTCATCAGCTCCTCATAGGCTGATTAAATATTATCGAAGATAATGTTTCAAATGATTATCTATGCTTGGAAGCTAGAATTCACAAATATAATAAAACAATGAACTTATAAGCATTGTATTATTTTAATCTCCATATCTGAAAAGTACAAATACTATGTCTAAATGTATATGTGAGAATATATCATAAATACGGATGTAAGAAATTAATTCAAAAGTTTCCATCAACGACGTAACGTCATATATGGGGTCCAATTTCTTCGATGTAATGACAAAAATCAGGTCCGGCCAATTAAATTATTGCATTTATTAAATTTGACCGAGATTGATGTGTCTCATGAACGTAACGTTCTCATTACCCGGGAAAAAATATTCATATCTGACAATATATGAACATATATAAACATATATGATATATATGATCATATATAAATGAGATATGAACAGATATAAGTTTTACATGCCCATATATAAAGCATATATAATCATATATGGTTATCTATCGCCATATATGATCAGATCGTACATTATACATGACACAAGATCTGATCATATAAGTTCATATATGGTCAGACATATTATTATGTGTAGCAGATATGACACTATACATAATCGTATCTGGCCTCACATGGTCGTATATAAAGAATGTTCGGCCATGTATTATCAGATATAATTATATGTGGCCATACATAACTGTATCGACACTGTATATGATCATATATGACAAGACACGATGCTGTATATGATTGTATATGTTCATATACGGCCGGAAATGATATGAAACATGATCAGATCTGTCTATATATGATGAGATTGGGATATAATGATATAAAATGTCCGGGAAAAATATTCATATCTGACAGTATATGAACATATATAAATGAAATATGAACAGATATAAATTTTACATGCCCATGTATAGAGCATATATAATCATATATGGTTATCTATCGCCATATATGATCACATCGTACATTATACATGACACAAGATCTGATCATATATGGCGGTAGATAACCATATATGATTATATATGCTCTATACATGGGCATGTAAAACTTATATCTGTTCATATCTCATTTATATATGTTGATATACTGTCAGATATGAATATTTTTCCCGGACTTTTATATCCGCAAATAAAATGTCCGGGAAAAATATTCATATCTGACAGTATATCAACATATATAAATGAGATATGAACAGATATAAGTTTTACATACCCATATATAGAGCATATATAATCATATATGAAACTATGGCCGGTATTCATAGTCAGATCTTATATTTAAGACCGTCTTAAGTACGATCTTAAGATGTTATGAACCAATCACAGAGCCGTATTAGCATCTTAAGACATTACTTAAGACGATCTTGAAATAAGAACCGACTCTGAATACCGGCCTATATAGTCATATAAGATTATATATGATCAGATCAGATGTTGCATCTCAAAAGTATTCGATAGATGGCATTCGATGGGATCTGTTTCTCGTATTTAAAATTTGACAAACAGTGTTATAAGAACGGTATCAAAAGACACGACACTAGCTGTTTCGCACTATGGAGCGGCACAATTTTTGTATTAGTTGTATCGTGGAGTCTACCTTTATAATAAAGTGGCACACTCTTAAAAAATAACTTTTGAAAATATATAACAATTTTTTGAAACTTACTTCAATATATATGTCCATACCTGATAAATATATAGTTCGTACCTGATCATACCTGATCAGATATTAACATATACAATAATACCAGATCATATATCCTCAGATCTGGCCAATTTCCATATCTGACCATATATGGCCATTCATATATGATCATATATGATCAGATATGAATATTTTTTCCCGGGTATATGAATTCAAGCGTTCATTGTCTATTCGTAGGCTAGTTAAAAATTTGCAGTCAACATTTTTCATGCAAATTTTAAAAATCTTATGTTCAAATTTTTAACTAGCTTACCACCAGATGATGAACTCTTTAATTTATATAATGAGAACAATATGCTCATATATGTAAACCGCATAAATCTTGGCAAGATTTAATGGTAGTAATAGTTTAATTGCCATGTCCTGATTTTTGTCATTACATCGAAGAAATTGGACCCCATATATGACGTTACGTCGTTGATGGAAAATTTTGAATTAATTTCTTACATCCGTATTTATGATGTATTCTGACATATACTTTTAGACATAGTATTTGTAGTATTCAGATATAAAGATTAAAATAATACAATGCTTATATGTTCATTGTTTTATTATATTTGTGAATTCTAATAACTTCCAAGCATAGATATAATCATTTGAACCGGTCTTCGATAATATTTAATTAGCCTACGAAGAGCTGATGAATGCTTTAATTTACATAATAAAAATGATATACCAATGAAACTTATACATTTTATTAAAAATTATCTAATAACCATAGTTCAATCTGCCGGATCTGCTTTTCGTCGTTACATCAAAGAAGTCGGATCCTATACTTGATATTATGTGATTGATGAAAATGTTTTGCTTTTTTTTATATATGCTATACCTTTGCAGAAGCTAGGATTCACAAATATATATTTGTATAGCATATATAAAAAAGCAAAGCATTTTTATCAATCACGTAACGTCAAATATGGGGTCCGATATCTTCGATGTAACGATAAAAAGCAGAACCGGCAAATTACACTATTATTTTTAAATGATTTTTAACAAAATTTATAAGTTTTATTGGCATATTATTTTATTATGTAAATTAAGCATTCATCAGCTCCTCATAGGCTGATTAAATATTATCGAAGACAATGTTTCAAATGATTATCTATGCTTGGAAGCTAGAATTCACAAATATAATAAAACAATGAACTTATAAGCATTGTATTATTTTAATCTCCATATCTGAATAGTACAAATACTATGTCTAAATGTATATGTGAGAATATATCATAAATACGGATGTAAGAAATTAATTCAAAAGTTTCCATCAACGACGTAACGTCATATATGGGGTCCAATTTCTTCGATGTAATGACAAAAATCAGGACCGGCCAATTAAATAATTGCATTTATTAAATTTGACCGAGATTGATGTGTCTCAAGAACGTATCGTTCTCATTACATAAACTGAAGCGTTTATTGTCTGTCCGTAGGCTAGTTAAAAATTTGCGGAGTCAACACTTTTCGTGAAAATTTTTAAAATCTTATCTTCAAATTTTTAACTAGCCTACGATCAAAGGATAAACTCTTTAATTTATATAATGAGAACTGTATGCTCATTTATGTGAACCGCATGAATCTTGGCAAGATTTAATAATAGTAATAGTTTAATTGCCCGGTCCTGATTTTTGTTTAGAGAAATAAACTAGAATTTTTACGGTCCCATTAAATTACCATACAAAAGAAACTTCCTTTTTTTAATGTAATGTTTAATATAATGTATACAAACCACAATTAATTACGAAATACAATGTATATGAGTGTCACAAAACTATGTATACTGCATTTTGCGTTATGTATATCATGCATAATCAGTTTTTAATGCATTTTTTAGTGGTACCGACAAATAACAAAGCATAAAAAAGGACTAAATTTTGATATATCTTTGTTTATAGCTTATACATACGAAAAATAATTACAAAATGTTCATTAAGATGTTGACGTATATCAATGTATACTTATGTATATGTTACTTATAGTTGGTCCTAGTATGTGCCAAACCATAAAGATATATATATATATATATATATATATATATATATATATATACATACATACATACATACATATACAGGGTGAATCTTAATGGTTGCACCAACTTTTTACCATGGGAGATGAGTTACCGACTGCAACTGTAATGAAACGACGATCCATAGGTGACAGCAGCTTGAATCGACCGCTTCAATCGACGAGTCCGAGGTGATGTACAGGCAAGTTAAAAACTGTGAACGTATATCGTACGTACATACGTACTCTTCTAATATATCCAACCGTCTTATGCATTTTTTTTTTACATATAATTTTATTTAATTTAATAACATGATTTCTTATTATTCTCCATCTATGCGCAACGTATCTGCCGCATCTATCCACTACGTTTACGTGTCGTTTACGCGGAGTAAATTATCGTAAGTTACTACAGAAGTAACGCTCGCGTAAACATAGTAATAGAAAGAGATATCTTTTGTATCTGTTACTACGTTTACGCGAGCGTTACTTCTGAAGTAACTTATGATAATTATTCCTTCGCGTAAATGGGATTTTTCTTCGCGTAAACGGGATTTTGTAGTAACTTACGATAATTTACTCCGCGTAAACGGGTGAATTATCATAAATTACTACAGAAGTAACGCTCGTGTAAACGTAGTATGTGTATCTTTCATATGCGATTTTTTTTTTAAATACTTATATTTTAATAAAGTTTTACTTGGTGGCGATTTCTTTTTACGCTTACGCGGAATATTTTAGCGCGTAAAGAAAGAATTGGATATAAGCGGCAAAAATATAAAAAGAAACTTGAGTCGCCAGTGAATAATTAACAATTAATAACAAAATTATGTTTGATAAACTAGCAAATTTTATTATTTAAAGGGTATGGCCACTGTGTAGCGCGCATAAAAACATTTTGTGCATTTTTAACAATTTTTTTTGTATGAAAAAATAATTTATTCATAAAACTAATTACAGGGCTGTTAAATGTAATAACAAAGCTATAAAAAATTTTTTTTTCGTATTTTTTCTGCCACAAAATGGCCAACTACAGTCAGTTGCTTTTAGCGTCTTTCTTTTTTAGGCGCTCCGCGGCGGGACAAATAACTTCCACAATTTTCATCCGATTGACTTCAAATTTTGATATGATCTTTCTAATTACATTTTGCAGAGAAGTACGTAAAGATTTTTCAAAATATTGATTTTTTTGAAAATGGTAGGCATTTAAAGTAAAAAGTTGAATTTTTAGTGAAAATTTTTCGTATAAAACTGCTCATAAAATGAAAAGTTTTTAATTAATCAAAAATTCCCTACGTACTTCTCTGCGAAATGTAATTAGAAAGATCATATCAAAATTTGAAGTCAATCGGATGAAAATTGTGGAAGTTATTTGTCCCGCCGCGGAGCGCCTAAAAAAGAAAGACGCTAAAAGCAACTGACTGTAGTTGGCCATTTTGTGGCAGAAAAAATACGAAAAAAAAATTTTTTATAGCTTTGTTATTACATTTAACAGCCCTGTAATTAGTTTTATGAATAAATTATTTTTTCATACAAAAAAAATTGTTAAAAATGCACAAAATGTTTTTATGCGCGCTACACAGTGGCCATACCCTTTAAATAATAAAATTTGCTAGTTTATCAAACATAATTTTGTTATTAATTGTTAATTATTCACTGGCGACTCAAGTTTCTTTTTATATTTTTGCCGCTTATATCCAATTCTTTCTTTACGCGCTAAAATATTCCGCGTAAGCGTAAAAAGAAATCGCCACCAAGTAAAACTTTATTAAAATATAAGTATTTAAAAAAAAAATCGCATATGAAAGATACACATACTACGTTTACACGAGCGTTACTTCTGTAGTAATTTATGATAATTCACCCGTTTACGCGGAGTAAATTATCGTAAGTTACTACAAAATCCCGTTTACGCGAAGAAAAATCCCATTTACGCGAAGGAATAATTATCATAAGTTACTTCAGAAGTAACGCTCGCGTAAACGTAGTAACAGATACAAAAGATATCTCTTTCTATTACTATGTTTACGCGAGCGTTACTTCTGTAGTAACTTACGATAATTTACTCCGCGTAAACGACACGTAAACGTAGTGGATAGATGCGGCAGATACGTTGCGCATAGATGGAGAATAATAAGAAATCATGTTATTAAATTAAATAAAATTATATGTAAAAAAAAAATGCATAAGACGGTTGGATATATTAGAAGAGTACGTATGTACGTACGATATACGTTCACAGTTTTTAACTTGCCTGTACATCACCTCGGACTCGTCGATTGAAGCGGTCGATTCAAGCTGCTGTCACCTATGGATCGTCGTTTCATTACAGTTGCAGTCGGTAACTCATCTCCCATGGTAAAAAGTTGGTGCAACCATTAAGATTCACCCTGTATATATATATATATATATAGGTAATATATCTGACAAAAAAATCATCGTACCTTCGAATTTAGGCAAATGCGGGTTTCTTAACGAGCCACTCCTTGATAATTTCGAGATCTTTGTCGCACGTCGCTGGATTCTCGTTCAACTCCACTCGTATCTGCTTGGACATTTCGTCCGTAGGCTGTATCAGCAGCATCTACAAACACAGAATATCGCAATAAGCAACATCATACTGCTTGTAAACAAGCGAATTCACAATTCTCTATAATCAGAAAGTCTTACAATAAAAAATTTGTCGTAACATAATAAACATACATATCTCTTTTTCAGGATTAGAAAGCATAACATTAAATTACTTGCAAAATAAATCGGACACTGTCCCAATGTGCATAATATCTATGTATTTAACTCCTTTTCGGTTGCACATGTAACGCGCGTAATGTGCACTACAGAGATTGCACAACCGGTTAAGATATCCATCGTTCCTTATGCCAGGAATTAATGCTGACCAAAGCTTGCTCAACATGATTTTTCTCTAACTCGTACGGCTTCGTACGGAGAAGCAGAGAGAATGTTTCTTATTATATAATAAATACGTTTATTGACTCCCCTCAGGGTTGCAAGGCGTTTTGTAGGGACGTTCAATTAGCATAATTTCAAAATTTTATGATGTCGGTAAGTATAAGTAGCAAAATGATAATTTACGTTTTTGTAACAAATGAAGTTACGCAGTATTTAAAAAACACACACGTGTATATGCCCTACTTAAAGGGCCACTTCGACCAAACTCCGATTAACTTAATCGTTGATTAGTCCATTGGAAATGACCAATCGCATTTATTCATGAAGCAAATTGACAAATGCGATTGGTTATTTCCAATGGAGTAATCAACGATTAAGTTAATCGGAGCTTGGTCGAAGTGACCCTAAGCAGATATTTTGTATTTAATTAGCAGACAGTGTCACGTGATCTTCTTCATCACTTCTATAATGAAGTTGCGCAATATTTTAAAAATAAAAAAATATATAAAATATATTTTAAAAATATATTTTATAAATGCATAAAATAATAAGATATTTAAATGTAAACTTTATTATTGCATCATAGTATTTGTTAGGTAAAACAAATCCTGAAATTTTTCATACAAAAATATAAAATAAAGAACAAATTGTAATGATAATAATATCCTATTCTCATGCTGACTCATTCGTGAATACATTTTTGACAGAAAAGATATGATAAGTTTTCAACCACAATAGTAAACTTTTAACTAATTGAGTAGCTTTTATTAATTTGATAATTATTTGAATACACACAATAGTTAAATTTTATCACTTTAATAACAAAATTGGAAAGTACGCAAGTAATTCTATAATAATACTGAATGCATTAGCAAAGTTCTTCGTTGATTAAAATTAATACAGCTATATTTTTATATAGATAACAGCTATATAAATAAGATAAAAGAATTATCTGAAAGCATTCACAAAATTCTTCATTTCACCCACCTTGATATTTCGGAATGTTTCTCTCGTGACCATTTTATTCACTTCAGGTAATTTTATACAATCCTAAGAATATAAAGATGAAGGATATGCCGCTGTTTGAGAAAAAATCACAAGTTCCAGGCTCTGTGCAATTCTCAATTGTGTATTCGTCTATTTGATCGGCGTGAAAATAGGGACTATTTGTACATCTGCCTTCTTTCACAATTTATAAATATTTCAAAAAAAAGTTCCAGTATTTCCAAGGAGTCATAAGTTGAAGTTTTATGGTACTTTACTACTATTTTTTGAGATATTCAAAGTAAAAATCTCAATATTTTTTAAAAGATACTCTATTATAAACTAAATATTAAAAAAGTTACCAAGTTTTCCTTGAATATCTAAAAAAATATTAAATAAAAAAAATAATTCAGATAAAAGTTATTTAAATCAATTAGTAGAAATAGATAATACAATGAGAAAATAAAGATTTCTGTTTAAGAAAATAAAATTAATCTTTAAATGATATTAAAAATCGTTACCTACAAATATTTCTATAATATCAACTTATGTCCCCTTTGAAATATTGTAACTTTTATTTAAAATAACTAACTAAAAAAGATATAATAAAGATACCTTACCGAAGTTTCGATCATTTTACATTGTTGTGGTACTCCTATGACACAATGATCTATATTTTTATCCAAACTGTTAATTACCTGGCAATTGTGACAAAGGATGGCCGCAGGTCCATTTCGTGCAGCACGGATTAGCAGGTACATGCGTCAACGTTACTTGATAAGGAGGACATAGTAAATTGGCAGGCGGCAGGACTGATACAAATTTGCAAGCAGTGACAGGATACATTGCCCATCTCGCAATAACGTCTCTCGCAGCCGGTGACGTTTGACGGTAACTCGCTTCAGTTGTCGTACGTAACTCCTTCATAATTACAGGAATCATTGTTCCTACAACGCACCTCCTAGAAGTCAATAAGTATTGTCAGGATATAAGAATGTAGAAATTTAATGAAAAAGATTTTGAGCTTTCTTCAGAATTTTCATTAAACAAATAGCCATTATTATTCGAAACAGATATTATTTATGCGATATCTAATAAAAAAGTTATTTAAATATAAATATCTTAAAAACAAAATTTGAGATTCTAAGAACATTTGGAGTTTCTTTTACTTTAAATGTTTAACAATTTTTATTTGTGGATAAATAATATTCCTCATCACATTACAATTTTTACTTGAAACATTAAAAAGAAAATTTTTTTTTTTTATTTCTCGGAAATATTGATGTATATCATATATGCTTTATTACGTATTTTTTTAGTTTGACTTGATACATATTTTATAATGTGAATATTCTTAAATTATTGATGTAGGGGAAAGTAAGATAAAATGCGGTAGAATATTCGTTAATTTTTGTGAGAAGTAGGCAAACTCGAGAATAAAACTGGATCACCTTACTTAACCAGTTAATTATCTTTAAATAACGTATTATATATTTCTAATTTATTTCAGGTATTTAAATTGGAATAGAATTAATTAATTAGTCTGTGATCTATATGTAGTTACAAGAAATAAATTCGAGAAGTAGAATAATATTTTTATCAAACGGAATAAAATTTTTAATTTTTAAAATTGAAATTATAAATCAAAAAGTATTCTGTAAATCCTATAATTATAATAAACAGTACATTGGAATGTTTTCCAATGTGAAAATAAGTAGTCCAGTTTCTGATTTGCTTATCCAGTTTTTGCATATGCTCATTATAAGTGGTATATCAATAAAATTCTATTTTAAGAAAGAATCTTCGAAAACTGTACCTGAGAACAGCATTGTGGTGCTTTTGGGACAAAATTCTCTGGAACCGTTTCCCAATCTAAACAATGCGGATCCAACAAATCCAATCCAAAGTCCGTAGGACACTCTATCGTAGCGCATTCACTTTTTCCACCTACTATGCAAGTGCAGAAGGAGATACACTCATCGTACCATTTCGCGCCAATTTTGTACGACTTTCCCCTGTAATTACAGGTATTCTTGTCGGATGTTTTCTCCGAAATATTCGTCTTCACCACTTCGGCTTGTAGGGACACCTGTATGGCTAGCCCGGTATGACTTCCTTCCGCCACGCGAACGTAATACGTATGCACGGGCTCCAAACTCGAAACTATACCATCTGCGAATATATATAAATATGTAACTTTGTCCTAATTTTTTATTTTTTATCCTTCGTCATTAAATCTTTCAGAGCTGTAGCAATAGTATTCTATAATTCGAGATATCGGCAAAGAAAAATTATTTTAAATATCTGACATAATAGAAATTTGTACTACTTGTAACGAACAGAAATATTATTGCTTCAATTCATGAAGCATATTATAATTTCAACCGTTCTGCACCATTTCTAATTTATGAAACGAGAATGGCCTGAATAGTATAATGATCAAAGCGGTCGTGAAGCATGAGTTTCTGAATTATATAAGAATATATGGGATAGAGCCACCATATTTATAAATATATGTGCAAAATATGGGATATATCAATGTTTCTCAAACATTGGCAGGCCATGTTTCGGCGTTCTTGTGAACAGATAAATAATAAGATTAAGAATCTACGTATAATGTATAAATAACAGAAAATGAAATCGGGAACCGATCACAACTACACGTATATATATTTGTTGGCTACCTCATCAAATACGCATAAATCTTACTACACAGCACATAATGGAGAAAGATATAAATAATTATAAATGTTTCAAAAAAAAAAAAAAGTTCCAGTATTTCTGTTTGGCGCTCGCATGTAAATATCTGTACATACGTTTCGATTAGTTGATAAGTCATTCTTCACTTGAATTGCGTTAGTTCTAAGGCGTTGCATTGCATCACATTTGCGTATCGTTTGAGCCGTTACCGTCGGTAACGGCAATTCCGGGTTCACAGACTCGCGCGAAACGTTGGCGGGCCGCGATCGGATGGCCAATTTTCGCGCGACTCACCCGACTCGTGCTGCCCGCCCGCGGGTGGCATCCCTAATTGTGGAAGTTGGTACTCGCTCGCGCCGTACTTACAGGAGCGCGAGCCGGAGAGTGCCGGAATGCCTGATTTAATCCAACATTTACTTTCATTTAATAGTTATTGAATGTTGAAGTAGTTTCGATTATACGTTCTATAAAAAATATTTATATAAATATATTTATAAAGATCACGACTCTGCATCTGTTATTATATTGGAAAAAATATAAATAAAACAATAATTTACTATAATAATTTAAAACAAAAAAAAAACAAAATATGGGAGAAATAGAAACCTGAAGTAAGCAGAGAGGAAAGAGGAATGGGAAATTAGATATTAGTACGGTAGAGAAGAAAAAGGAACGAATTAATAACGGAGAGAAAAAAATGGTATAGTGGGATAAAGAATGTGAAGAGTAAGGTGGAAAAAAGAAAGATGGGAACGAAGGACGAATATGTAATAGATTATCTTTCGATAAATAAAGGAAAAAATAAGAAAAATTAGTAACAAAGAACGAGTATGTGATAGATTATCTTTCAGTAAATAAAGTAAAAAATAAAGAAAATTAGAGGTGGTGGTGGAAATATTGAAAAAATGGGAGAAGAGATAATTAGTGAAGAAAAGGGAAGAATGGGAGAAGTAAAAGCAGAGGGGATAACGAATGTGAAGTGTAAGGAAAAGAAAAGAAAAATGAAAGCCGAGGAAGCGAAGTGTGATAAGTCTTATGCGAGAAGTAAAAAGAAAGAAGAAAACAAAATATGGGAGAGACAGATATGTGAAGTAAGCGAAGAGAAAAAAAGAAACGAGAGTTGGCGAATGAACATTGGTACAGTGGATGAGAAAGGGAATACATTTTAACGGAGAGAAATGGTGATGTGGGACGAGTGTTTTAAGGTGAATGGAACGGAAAAAGTTTGGACGTGAAATCGCGCGCGTTAGCGCGCGTGTGTGCTAGTCCACTCTTAAAAAGGCCGTGTTAAGTCGATAGTCGAATTTATTGTTGCTCCTTTTTCGCGATGCTGATTGATTATCTCGATGTATTGCGCGCGTTACTTCGTGTCAGATGTTATCTCGTGTGAAGTTTGCATCCCGGCTTGCTTCACTATATGATTTATGTGGCTGTCATCGACCAAAGTCGAATGACAATTAAAGTTACTTATTCAAAACGCAGTTATTATTTTTATTGTGGTGTAAATGTTTTGTTATAAAAAAAGCTAAATGGCGCGCGCTGCGCGCGCGCTTGTAGTGTCTAGTATTGTCAAAACATACATATATGTACAATCTATACTATACATAAAAACTTCAATTGTTCATATCTCAGATAAAAGTATTTATTTCTAAGATGGTAATCTATTATAAACCAAACATTTCGATCTTGGTTGAGATCCTATCCTCAGTGGATAGGACATAAAATTTACTATGATCGGAGCGCAAAGTTGTAGCATTAAAATTATTACAAAACCGTGTATCAAAACTCGTGTATTATAAAGTGCTTGGTTGCGTCTGTTTATGCGGACACGCTGGGAATGTCACTCTTGTGTAGGACCAATTTGAAAGTGTGCTCTTGAGTGGAATTCTGCATATGTCAACGATGTGTATAACTTTAAGATGACTTGTAACCGACGAAAGCAACGTTCAATTAATAACTGTTATACTAAAATGTCAGTTTGGCGCTTATAACAAGAACAAAGATCATAATAAATAAAATTTTTGGAAAAATCTATGTAAGATTTAAGAATCTGTATCATTTTTAAGATACTACAAAAATTTCAAGATTATTTAAGAATAATTGATCTAGTGGATCTTGATGAGCCCAAACCTGGACTCTAAAAATCTACAATAAACATCGGAATTTCGGATAAACTGTGAGATCCGAGAATCCATGAATGTGAGAATTCAAGCATGTAAATGCCGCTTTTAAGACTGCTCGAAATGTTTCGGAACTTGGGAAATCAATCGGAATGCCTGGTCGGCACACCGAAACGAGACGAACATGAGCGGCCGAGAAGCAACATCGCCTGATTGGAAACTGGTTAGCCAGCGAAGTCGGTTACGTCCGATTTGTTGCGGGGTGAACGATCTCGTTATAGCTTTATATGCGCGATTACAAACCGCGGTCTCGGTCGTGGCAGGGGAGAGGAGGAGGTATCGCCGGCGCGTGAAAGCATCAACCGCGAACATCTTTAATTATTAACTTTCTACGTGTCATTATCACGGAAAAGCCGCGGATGGGCATCGCGAAATGCGATTCTACCGGGCATAATAACGCGTCCCATTCCTGCAGAAAACACTTCACACAATGACTTAGTCCCTAATCGTCTATTTGTAACAGCGATATATGTACGTAATTTGTTGGAATATCGAATCAGTCCGCGCCAAATTAAATACATTGACTTTGAGATCGCATAACTAAGAGAGCGGGATAAATGATTTGAAATTCACTCTCTGACTCACTCCTATTTGATTTACTCGATTAACCTTCCTGATCGTCCATGAACAGTTATTCTCATGCCCGACCATTACGCTTTTTCTACTGAGATGCGGGGTTTTATTATCCCGATTATCCACCATTCCTTCTTTCACCGACCGTTGTTACAGTTATAGTTATAGAGTCCAGAATTTTGTAGGATCGATCGCAAGGAATGATTCATTACTGTCGAGTGAAAATATTGTGAAATATTATTAAATATTTTTAAGTGACACGTACAAAAAGGTACATTCTGCAGGAACGGATGTTTTCCTGGCTTCAGGAATCCCGTATGAATATTTATGAACGACCATCTCGACCTGGGCGCGGTGGATGGAATCTACATTCCTCCTCTCAGTTCTCCCCTTCCTCTCTTTCTTCCCTTCCTCTCTTTTACGCTCTCTCTCCTGGTTCCTCGCGTAACAAACTTTTTTCTTCTCCTTCTCTCTCCACACTCTCGTCTCCGTCCAGCTTGATGCGTCATAAAATCATAGTATATTTCCCTGCCAAGAGTATCCTTGAATCGAAGCCTCGGTGAAGGGGATGAGAGAGAAGCGGCTCCGGAATTTCAAGAGAGACAAATAATTTGCATTGGTACACTATCTACATCGCGTCGACATTTTAATTCGACAAACTTGACCTTCCGCGAGATTTTAATCTTTCATCGGATAAAAATTTAAGAGGAAGGTTTTGGAGGATATTGTCATCACGATCTTTTTTTATCTCTGATATTTTTATCTCTGGTAGGAAAGTAACGCAGGCTAATCCAATTTCCGCATCGAGCCTTGTCGATCTCACGTGATATTGACATTAATCGTGACTCCGAGGTTTATAGTTATTAGTAACGAAATTGTTAATTAACAGTTAAGTAACATTTGAAATGGAACATTCGAATACAATGGGTCGCTCGTATGACAGATAACAATTCCATCGCGCCACCCGAACGCCACGACTTGGTTTTCGGGGGTCGATCCCGACACGTCACGTGCGCATCACGGTTTTGAAGTGTCACGGTTTTTATTGCAATATTTACATCCTGATTTCGTCAACGCGGACGTTTTATCTCGCGTCTGATGCAAAACAGCGTGCGAGCGAGGGCGCGCCACGACCGGCGAAATATTTACCTTGCAATTCGGACATGTAATAACTCCGGATATTCCGCAGCCCGCGCCGACAGATGCACCGCGAGTTCAGCCCGTTTATGCAGTCCATCCCTTGTTTGATTTCCACCGGAATATTTTACGCTAATGACGCACCACCCTCTTCCCTTCTGCACGAGTTTTCGATAAATCGAGTGAGCAACGAGTCGAAAAAAATCGATGCACGATGATGCTTAAGTATGTACCGGGTGTTTAAAAAAATTCAAGACTTGGAGAGGCGTAGCTTACCAGGCTAAATAAAATGTCTAATCAACCTATTTTACAGGTCGAAAAATTAACCACGTTAAAGAAAAAGATATCTTTTGATCGGCTTAATCGATTTTGATGAAATTTTAATATGCTGTAAATATCATTGAGACACATTTGTGGAAAATTCGGGAAAAGTTTCTGATGACAGAAACGTTTTGATAAAAAAAATAAATAAATGTTCTTGCTCTTTTTTAATCCCGACATCTTCCTAGCACAATTACGAAAAATTTTTTGTAGAATCTTGAAGTAGTTTCCTATCAGACATAATTTTTTGGAAGCAATAAATGGATAGGCTGTACTTCAAAAAAAATAAAGTATTTTTTTTTATTTTTTTTAAATATGATATGCTTTTGTTACGATCGCCATATATTTTATGTAGAATTTTGGGATAGTATTCTACAAGTAATTTTTTTCAAACCAATGAAATAGATAGGCGGAAGTTTAAACAAATAAAATATTGTTTTTTATTTTTTAAAATTATGATATGCTCCTTGTACCATATTTTTTTGTAGACTTTTGAGACGGTATTGTATAACAAGCAATTTTTTCGAACCAATAAAATGGGTAAAAGGTACTTAAATAAACAAAATATATTTTTTTTAATTATCATAGTTTTTTGATACCATCGCCATATTTTTGTTTAGAATCTTGGAATTGAATCCTACAACAAGTAATTTTCCGGAATCGATTAAATAAATAGATGCAGGTACTAAAAAAAAAAAAAAATAAAGTAAATTGAAATAATTATAAAAGGATAAGCTATAATCGTATTAAATCAAATGTTTATTAATGAAGGACACATACACATACATTCTACAAAAATTTTTTAGTAATTGTGCCAGAAAGATATCGGGACTAAAAAAACGCAAGGACACTTATTTATTTTTTTTATCAATATTTCTGTCATCAGAAACCTTTCCAAAATTTTCCACAAATGTGTCTCAATGATATCTACAACATATCACATCAAAATTGGTTAAGCCGATCAAAAGATATAAATTATTTTTGAAATTTTTATTTTTATATTTTGCACCAAAACGGTTCAATATTAAGGGCTAATATTCGACTAAATTGTAAGTGACACTGATAGCAATCAAAACAAAAAAAATGAATATGATCCGTGTGGGAGCACATTGAT
>JASTWL010000807.1:0-77762 GCA_035220575.1 Temnothorax rugatulus | reverse complement strand
ATAAAATAATATTACCAACCTTTTGATACATTTTTATTGTTTTTATGATTTCCAAAAGTAATTTATCACTGAGAGACAATTGGGGATTGCTTATGACTAATAATTTTTGAAATGTCTTTTCGAAATATTTGACCATAGTTATTCGGAAATGTCCTCTTAAAATCGTTATCGATCTAAATAAATCATTTATAAATAAGCAATTATATCTAGAATACAAAAAAGTTCTAATCTATATCATAATATTTACCAATAAAAATCCATTCATATTTTTTAAAATGGGGCACTTAAACAGTAATTGTTGTAGATTTTCTTCAGACATAAATATTTTTTGTCTGATAGAAAAAGTTTTGTCCCACTTTTCAACAACTTCTTCCCAGGGAACGTTATTATTTTCTAGCCATATTAGATCTGCATTATTATTTATCTCTAAAAAATAAAATTATCATAATAAATTTCAGTGTATATAACAATCCTTAATTAATTTTTTTATTAGACAGAAGCATAATACTATACCTTCCACGTTATCACAAGAAATACCTGTCTTCTTAATTCGACAACGGGGTAAAATGCCAGCAGTTCCGCAGAAACGTTATTTTATTTTTATACTTATCCACTAGCTTACCCCTCGCTACACTACATCTATTATCTTTAGAGTTGCATTTTCTTATAGGTGGAATATAATACGTTTCTTTTACTTCTTTTGGAAAAATTTTTACTATATCGTTTGATATAGAATTAAAATCGTCATTTGTAAGGCGGCTGGAAAAATTCAGAGTTTTATTAGAAGAAATTTAATTAATTAATTAATTAATTAATTAAAAAAAAAACGTTTTTCGACAATGTAATAAACAAAAATTGTAAATATATTCAATAATATCAAAGAATCTGATCACATATAATTTAATCAATAAATTATAATCAATAATTAAGAAACTTTATCATTTTTTTATACATACCGAAATGGCTCTATATTTAAAAAATGTTGTACGATTACAGGGTGTATAGCGGTCATGGAAACCTTCCAGGTTTCCATGACCGCGAGACACTTTTTAGATAAAAAAGGACAGAAAATGTCATGGAAAAGTCATGGAATTTTGTGACTTTTCTGGAATTTTGTTAAATTCTTAAAAAATGACATTTTCTGTCCTTTTTTTATCTAAAAAAGTGGTCATGGAAATCTTCCAGGTTTGACCGCTAGACACCCTGGATTATGTCAACTAAATATGTTTGACATGCACTGTCTAATTCTCCTTTAGAAATGTACAGTAATAAAATTGCTTGGCCCGTTTTACAAGAGTTTAATATTGCATTTAGATTAAATGCTTTTTCTTTTTCTGATGGATCCAACGTAACTTTCTTAATTATATTTTTTTCATTTGACAACTCAATGATGTTTTCTGATGAGTATTCGCACGGTATTTCTTTCATAACATTTTCTTCATTTAACGAGTTAATGCTGTAATTGAAATTAAGCAATAGATTTAAAATATAGAAACAAGCATATATACTACATAAAATTATTTAACAAGCTTATATATATGATTTTTCAAGCATGATTTTAAAATAAAATACGTTACAAAATATACTTTTTAAAGAAAAAATCAAAAACCAAAACACCAAGAAAAAAGTGAAGGCGAGTGAACAGGAAGGCCACACAACAAATGCAAAAAATATATTTATATATAGTTATATATATATATATATATATATATATATATATATACATATACACAGGGATATTCAAAAGTACTTGGTAGGAATTTTCAGTAAAATTTTCTTGGGTTTCAGGAATTGTGGTTGCAGTCATTAATTTATTAGTTTTATTCGATCCCCATATCGGGGAAAAAGCCTTTTATATTCATCGTTATCCAAGATAAGGGATCGTAATTCTTCATATCCTATTTTTTCTTCTATTCATGTGTAGCATTTTATAGAAATAAAAAACAAAAAATAAAGCTTTTATAAGCGTTTCGAGCATTTATTATACAAAGCCTATTACATAAAACGTACAGAAAGAAAGACAACGCAATGCAATGTACATGTTTTTTGCAATCAATAAAGCATATATTATATTACGTAAATATTTACGTATTATAATATATGCTTAAATTAAAATACGTGTTATATCATTGATGTATTATTCTGTGTAATGATTGAAATGTTTAATAATTATTAACTCCTTGCCCTACGATTTAAGTTCCAACAGCGTGAGCCCAAAACGAAAATAAGATCGCCCAGATTCGAGCCATTCCACAGTTTCCACGGTTTTCTGAATAAATTCTTATTTCACATAATTATCGTTTTACGAAAATCAACAAAAAATTACGAGCGTGGCGTGATGTTTACATTTGTACCGATTGATGTACCACGGTCTAGGCGCGTGATAATGTTTTGATCCGAATACCTGACTATGAATCTCACACGTAATTGTAAGGCAAAGAGTTAAAGTACTATTCTTAGTGTGCATGCAAATATAACCTCATTAGGATGCTGGCATGTGCAATATCTAAAAACTAAAAAAATATATATTTACCTTCCAAAACAGGAATTAAGTGTTTCAGGCCGGCTTCTTCAAGTCTTGCCTCCATTGCCAAAAACAATATCAAACTTTACAAGACACAACTCGTCTATGTCCAAATGACGACGTCAACGATAGGTTTCCTGGCTTCTCCTGCGAGTCAAGAAGAATATATAATAGTGGCTACTGAATATATTCCTTGCTCAGCGGGAGAACTACGGAATCTATTGTTGATGTGCAGTCAACACGTACTCAATGCGCGCTATTCGCCAGTTAAATGACGCACACACAGAAACAGTGTATGTACGTGAGCGAGCGACGCGTGCGTAGCATGCGCTTAGCGGCGCGGCGGCTCCGTAATACCAAACAAAACACTGTTTTCCGCGCATGTGCGGCAATCGTAGATGCGTTTCTTTAATAAACGATGTATTAACTATTAATATATCTATCTTTCTGAATACTCTAGATGCGTATTTATCTTTAATAATGTTAAACTTATAAGAAATTATAGTTTTACTTATACTTAAAAACTTCAAGTTTCCATTGAACTCCACATATATTCATAAACAATTTGTATACGAGTAATAATATAACATTGACTTTCTTTGTCATAAATAAATGTATGTTTGCGTAAAATATTTTATCAATTTCGACAAATAAAATAATTTATTTGAGATTATTGATTATACTTATATTAATAATTAATATAAATTTGTTAATTACAAAGACATTACATTTAATATACATACAATTTCATATAAATTGATGGTATTTTTACTATACAGTTACGTATATTATTATTAAATATTACGAATTTACATTGACATTTGTATATTTCTGACAAAGATATCAAGTCTAAACTCATGGTATATTAATAATTAAAAAAGTATTTCTCTCAGTGTATAAGGCGAAATTGAAGTTACCGATGGTAACGCTTCATACGAGAAGCAACTTATTGACTAATATGTAACGCGAACATCAAACAATTATACTAATAACTAGCTTTTCGGCCCGCGCATCGCGCGGGCCTCAAAGTTAGCGCGTGGGCCTCAAAGCTAGCGCGTGGGCCTCATAAATGTGGAAGTAGTTCGCGTACATACAGACAGACAGACGGACGGTACTTATATATATAGATATATATACAGATTGATATAATTCAAAAAATATAAAAATACCTATATATATAAATCACGTCGTCTGTCTGTCTGTCTGTATGTACGCGAACTACTTCCACATTTATGGGCCGATCCTCTCGATAAATAATTTTTAATTTAAATATGCATATAAGAGAATTTTTTTAATTATGTCGAGTTGAAGTTTAATATTTTATTACCTTAACTTATAATAGATTTCTTATTTACTTATAAAAATTTTTTTACTCCTAAAGTACCCACCGCTTACCCACTATAGTATTAGCTCTCATACATTTTTTTAATTCTTTAATTTATAAAACCTCTCTGGATACAATATTTTTTTGAGAGAGAGAGAGAGAGAGAGAGAGAGAGAGAGAGAGAGAGAGAGAGAGAGAGAGCGAGAGAGAGAGATGAGATGAAGGGACAGAGGAGGGAGGGAGGGAGGAGGGAGGGGGGAGGAGCGAGGGAAGGGGAGGGAGGGATGGAGGGAGGGAGGAGAGGTGGGAGGGGGGGTTGGGCATTTTGGTCTGTCTTATGTCGGATTTTTTTCGTGATAGGAGAGAGAGAGAGAGAGAGAGAGAGAGAGAGAGAGATTGATTGATTGATTGATTGATTGATTGATTGATTGATTATTTATTATGCCATAGACAATAGGCTTTAGGCAATACATGAATAGGTAATGTATAAATGCATACAAACAAAAACTACATAAGAAAACAACAAAAAGCAAATAAAAATAAAAATATAAAGAACAGTAATAATACTGCGGATGTCATCATGCAGTATGTGAAAGTAGAAGTAAACGCGATGATCCCACACGAAGGACGAAATAGATAAATGAAGAAATCAGAAATAAAGAATGAGATCAAAGCATGCTACTCGTCCCTCGCGAAGGATGGACAGATAAATATAATAAGCTCGCACATATATATATATATATATACGCAGATAACAAGAAAAATAGTAAAAAGGACAAAAGAGTAGCTTAAACTTATCTAGTATATGTACAATATGTACAGTATGTTGACACCCATGAACCGAATCATGCTGAGGCTAAAGAAAGGCTCGCGCTAGAACTCTGGACAGAACTCAGCTCCAGCGAGAAAAGATAGTTATGGAGATTAGTCTTAAATAATGCGATAGGCGATGACGAAACCACATTGACCGGAAGGGAGTTCCACAAGTAGGTACCTGCAAGGTGAAAAGATTTGCGATACGTCTCGGTTCTATGGATAGGAACTTGAAAAGCGTGATGTTGAGCTAGACGTGACGATCTTCTGAGTGAGGGATCGGGATTGACGAAAATTTCAGAGAGATACCCAGGAGACATGTCATGAGTAATCTTGAACATTTCAATGCCAAGAAAGTATAACCGTCTATTTTCAACCGACAACCACCCCAGTCGATGTCGGTATGGCGTGATGTGATCGTCACGTTTTAAATTAAAAATGAAGCGAATCGCGCAATTTACGAGTCTCTGGAGTTTGGTATTGAGCTCATTTGTGACGTCGTTGTACACGAGAGAACAATAGTCCAGCAAGGGCCAAATCAAGGAGGTCACTAGTTTTACGCGTAAATTAAAAGATAAGGAGTTTTTGTGGAACTTAAGTTTGTGTAGTGTAAAATGTACCCTCCTGGAGATATGTGAGACATGGTTCTGCCATGATAAATCTGAGCTCATGATCACTCCCAGGTTTCGCGTCTGGGTAATATATGGGATGGAAGTGCCATTAACAGAAATGAAAGGTAAGTCCTTGAGGATTATTTGCCGAACATAACGTCTGCTGCCGAGTATCAAAACCTTGGATTTGCTGAGATTTAGTGACAACCCATTAGTTGCAGCATATTCCGAGATAACTCCTACATCATGAGACACCAGTTGCAAGGCAGTGTTCAGTTGACTAGGGTGACATCTGCGATAAATTTGCGTGTCGTCAGCAAATATCATGCGTTCGGTAAACCTGAGGAAGGCGCCAATATCGTTAATAAATAAGGAGAAGAGGAGCGGTCCCAAAACGGATCCCTGCGGAACACCAGAAGTGACGTACAGCCAATCGGAGAGCTCCCCATCCAGATCAACGACCGCCTGAGAGCGACCAGTGAGGTAGGAATAGATTAGCTTGAGGGCCAGATCTGAAAACCCTAGTTTCCTGAGTTTAGTCAGCAGAAGGAGATGACAGACCGTGTCGAAAGCCTTACTGAAATCGAAAAGGACAAGTGTCGTCAACTCACCCATGTCCACGCCACTCTTGATATCATGAAGCAATCGAAGGAGAGCTGACTGTGTAGAATAACCCTTCCGGTATCCTGATTGTCGGTCATCGAGGACGTGATGGGAATTGATAAAGTCAACGATTTGACTATGCAAGATCTTTTCAAATAACTTGGAGAGCTCACACAGATTGGCTATAGGCTTAGTGTCCGAAGGGGAAGAAGGAGTCTTTACCTTAGACAAAGGGCGCAATAAGGCACGTTTCCACTGGTTCGGAAAATAACCTAGTTTGATACAACTATTGAAAAATGAAGTAATAAGATTGTCAATATGAGGCAAGGCTAAGACGATGGCGTACAGTGGTAACTGATCACAACCCATAGCTAGAGAAACAGAAGAGGAAACACTTAAGGAGTGAAGGTTGTCATATGTAATTTGAGAAAAACTGAAAAGTGGTTCTTTGGGAGCTATGGACAAGATAATGTCAGAAAATTGTGATTGAGAACAAGAAGGATGACGATTGGAGATAGAGGAATAATGGGAGTTCAGAAGATCGCGAGAAAAGAAGTTAAGTGGTGAAGAAAGAGGTGATTCAATTAAACCAAGATTGGTAAGCTCACGCCATATCTTGGAAGGATCTGAAATTGAACTCAATCTAACCATATTAAAGTGCTCTCTAGCCTTTCTCAGATCCAGCGTGAGTTCGTTCCTGAATGACCTGTAAATGTGGAAGTCAAGAATGCTGCCAGATCTTCGCGCAACATTATAAAGCCGGTTGCGATGCTTAATTCGGTCAGCGAGAGCATCAGTGAGCCAAGGCGCCGACGGACGAGTCACACAAAAAGTGTGGATAGGAGCATGTAGGTCAAGGCTGGAAGTGATATCGTTGGTAATGGTGGTGAGAAAGCCGTCAATGTCGGGCTCACCGAGACTCACAAGGCCGAAATCAGCAGGGAAAGATGTAGACAGCCTAGAAGTGACAGTCTCAATGAATCGTTGCTCGTCAAATTTCTTAAAGCTACGTTGAACTAAGGTACGATTCTTGAGAGACGGAACTTCGAATGAATAGGTTAACTCGATACGATCATGACCATTGATGAAAGGAGCGTCAGACTTACGAAAGGAAGAGACCTTATCCAAGTTGTCGACTATGAAAACATCCAACCATGAGTCAGAAGAATGAGTATGAAAAGTCGAATGTGAGTGAACAATGTTGAGTGACAGTTGAGAAACTAAACTCTTAAGGTGATTAGATTCATACGAAGAGGTAAGGAGATTGCAGTTTAGATCGCCTGTAATGATAATATTCTTGTAATTATGCATAAATGTGGTAAGGGTGTCAACATACTTACCGAAGTTACAACCTCTCGGCCTGCGATACATGGAAGTGAATAAGAGGGGCACTCCTGCACCGCACCGAATGTCAAGAATGAGGAATTCAGGCTCATTAGAGAAGGCAGAAGGCGATGACGCCAGGACACGCGCACGCAACGATTCGTGAACATAACAGGCCACACCACCCCCCTCTCTGCCCTCTCTATCCACCCGTAATAAATAATAACCAGGGATACGCACTAAATCGTCTGAAATATGTGAGTGAAGCCAGGTCTCGGAAATAGAAATAACATGAAAAAAATTAGACGCAAGGAAGGCCTGGATTGACTCGAGATGGGCAGGAAGGGAGCTGGCATTGAAGCAAGCAACCTTGACATGATCACGCGAAGTAGGGGGAATGACATCCGCTACGGCAGGTCATTGAAGCATGGCTAGATCAGCCTCAGAGGCAATCAAAATTGGAGGCTGACCATTGTCCTTACGGACAAAAATTCGTCCGTCTCTACTCCAGACATGCTTGAAGGACAATTGCTTAGCCCTGGCCCGTGCTCGACGCAATAGTTTATAAGTATGGGTCGGAAGCAACTCGTTGACATGTATATTGCCGGGAATGCCAGTTGAGAAAACGTCGCTCACGGTTAGACGGCGCATGCCACGCATTATTTTTATGATGTGGTCGCGAATCTCACCAGATTTAAGCGCGACTATCACCGACCTCCTGGGACCAGCAGCATCGGCCCGATCGGAGGCGGAAACGGACGCCGACGCCGCGTCAAGCGCCACAGGCGCATCGCGTACAACTACATCGCGGGTCTCAAGGACGTCAGAAACGAGTTGAGGCACTCCAAGTGCTTGAAAAACACTATTAACAAGTTCGCAGGATGGTACAGCGACAGAACGAGGAATGCCCGAGATGATAATTTCAGACGTCCGAGGGACACGCGGTGCAGCAGAAGACTCGCAACTGACACTCTGGGAGGCCAGCAGGCTCGCACTCTGCGCCTCAAGCACAGCAATTCTCTCACCATGACTCGCGACAAGCTCTAAGACGCGCGGCAACTGGTTCAATTTAAGCGCGAGATCGGCATTCATAGCCTCTTGACAATTAATAAAAGCGGTGAGCTTTTCATCAGACTCCTGGAAGATGGCAGTGAACTTTTTGTCCAACGCGTCAAATTTTTTGTTAGTTTCATCGATCTTGGATAGAATGGACCGTATCTTTTCGTCAGACTGCGATTGTGCACCTGAAGGGGAAGCCATGTTCGAGAAGTCGAACGATTGCACACTGTTTTCGGCCTGCGGCGTAAGCGGAATATCCGATGACGTAGCCAGAGCTTTACAGCAATGGTCCGCGTATTTGGTCACGGAATAAGGCTTGATGCAACCGGGATGAAATAGTTTTTTGCACTCACACACGACCGAAACAGTCGCAACCGACTTCTTGCACCTGAAGCACGCGCGCTGCATAAGTAATACGTTGAGCAGGTAAGGGAGCCGAACCAGAGAAGTACAGCAGTCCAGAAGGTAACAGATTGTAGCACGTTCGGAAGCCCTCAGATGGTAACAATTGTAGAATATCGCTGAAGCTCGCGGATGGTAACTTATGCGTGAATCCAGGTGCGAGAGATAGGAAAGCACAGAGATAAGAAAAGCAGGAGCATGCGCAGCAAGAGTCACGTCGATCCCAGAATGATGAGGCAAAAGTGAGGTTAGAATAAGCAGCGACACTATACCTCGAGATATCCAGGACAGCAGTTGCAAGGAAGGAAAGGTGCAATATCTATCCTGACAAGCAACAATAGACCTGCTCAGTCCTGCAACAAAAACAGCCCGGAGGCAGCTGACGGCAGAGATGGAGTTCGCCGAACACAGAGCAAGGATACAAGGCAACGTGCGGTACTCACCGAGAGAGAGAGAGAGAGAGAGAGAGAGAGAGAGCGCGAGAGAGAGCGAGCGGGGAGGGAAGAGAGGAGAGAGAGAGAGAGAGAGAGAGAGAGAGAGAGAGGGAGAGAGCGCGAGGAGGGAAGAGAGGGAGAGAGAGAGAGAGAGAGAGAGAGAGAGAGAGAGAGATACGTGTGTGTGCGCGTAGGTGCGTGGGTGAGTGGGGAGGGGGGGGGGGGCGTAAAACCAAAAAAAGCCGCGATATTTTCATCCCCGAAAAATTTGCAACATTTTGGTACCAATTTCGAGAGAATCGACCCATAAATGTGGAAGTAGTTCGCGTACATACAGACATACAGACAACGTGACTTATATATATAGATATATACGCATGAGCGCCAAACAACTATGCTAATAATATATACATGTGAGCGCCAAACACTGTATTTAAAACCAATGTGCCATCATTTATTATATCAATCTGTTCATTATCTAAAAATAATTTAAAAATTATAAGTGTATCTCATATATGTTGTTAAAAAATCTTATAAAAATTTTTTTAAATATATTTTTAAAACATGTAAATACTGTAAAAATTTCCTACTTTATATAATATATATAAATATTTTATAAATATATGTACTTAAGCTTTATTTTATATGTATATATATTTTATTAATGTTTTAAAACATTTTAAAACACATAACTTTTGTGTAATTAAATCTATATTCTATCTTTTTATTGTTCTTTTTTTTTATTTAATGATAATGATTTCCTTCTCGGGATACATGGTTTAACTTTTCCTTATTTCTTTACATATTTACAAAGGATTGTTGTGCCCGTGGTCTGGGCACCGGGTTTCTGTGTTTTCACGGGAAGGTTGAGGCACTGAATGGACTCTAATGTACTTCAATAAACAGCTTTATTCCACTCGAACTGAATTACAATTAGTTAACGCGCCCGTTCACTGCCTGACTCCACTGGCCTGGTGTCGTCTCCTCGCGCTTCCTTTTGTATCTTCCGTCTGTCCTTCGTTAATGCTGAGTTGCACGATCGGATCTAGGCCGGTCGCGCAACTCCCAATCTCGCTGACGGGGCTTATCGTAACTCGGGCGGCCTTCTTGATGTTATATTATTTCTTAACATATTATTTCTTATACATTAGTGTTTTATTACTTAATGTCGTAATCGGGGCCGCAACATCCCTCCCCCTTTGAGAGAAGGAAACTACGGTCGGTAGTTTTCGTTACAATGTTTCGTTGCTTATCTTACTTCTATTTCTAGTAGGACGGTTTATTCGTTTTATTATTTTTGGCGGTTACATTTTTCCTATTTACTAATACAGCATTGCTGGATCGCTCTGTATGTGTGGTCGGGCGCTCGCTGGTCTCTTATTTCTTTTTATTATATAGCTAATTATTCCTATTACGTTTATTATAATTATTATTGTCAGGGTTGATCCTACGGGGTACATTACATACGGATTTTTTATTAGGCTATCTGGGGTTTTGTCCAATTCTTTATTAATTTCGCTTATGTCTAGGCTTAGTTCCCTTAGTTCGTTCGAATTTCTAATTACAGGTTCTAGTCTGATTTCTTTTTTCGGCTGTTCTTTAGTCGGTCTATTTTCGGTAGGTAGTGTTAGATTAAAGTCCGCTAGGTGCATTTGTATAGGGTTCATGTTTGTCTGTCGCTTTGTCTTTATTATTACGTCGGGTGTAGTTAACTTACAGTTTTCGTTTATTTTTAATTTTCCGGTTCGCTCTATTTCTATTTTTTGTTCCGCCTGATCGTTACATTGTATGGTTAGCTTTTGTTTCTTCGGCGTTGAGAATAGCCACGCTTGTGGTTCGGTTAACGTTATCCATAGAGTTACGTTTGACAATATTTGACGCTTTTCGCAAGTGTTTACATATCCTGGCGTTTTTATATATACTTGCACCTCGCATGGCGCGTCGGCCTTTATAAAATACACGGGGTAATTTCGGTTACATATATATTTTTCTCCGTTTCGCTTACAATCATTTAGATCATGCTCCTCTAACGTTATATAGTTATGATTTTCCTTATCTATTGCTAGGATATCGTAAGTACTTTTTAGAAATGTAAAGTTATTCGCGTGGTTACACGGGTAGTGGTGTCGCTCGTATTATTTCGTACACGGGATATGCTACCACGGGGAATTTAATTATCGTGTAAATATTCGGGTTATCGTAATATGCGTTAATTTCCACGTACTTTTGTATATCGTTTCAATTTTCTACTCTAATTCTGAATGGAAACTGAGATCCTCTAGTCAGTTGTGACGTTGCCTCTTTTAATTCGGTTATTATCTTTTCGATCGGTAGTAATCGAGTGAGTATGATTCCTTCTCGCGAATAGGTGAGGTAGTCTAGTGTATCTTTCACGTCTTCTATTAGATCTTCCGTAATTGCGGTTAGTATTATTAACTGTTCGTCTATTTCTTCTCTTCTCGTGAACTTGGCTATTTCCTGCTGCATTCGTGTCGTGACGTTTGTCAGCAGTTGTTCGTTGTAGTATAACGATTTTTCTAATGCCTCCATGTGGCCTATTGTGGCATTTATCACCTTTAATTGATTTTTCGCGGTGTGCCGTAGAGTCTGTTGCTGATTTTGTACCAGTTCAAGCTGCTCCTGTATGTGTTTCGTGTCGTCGGCATCCATAGTGCCGAACAGCGTTTTGCTGATCGTGCCGATCGCGTCTATTAAACCACGTCTATTATCGTTGGTTTTATATATCGCCTGTAATCGCGTTAATAATTGCGTTAATTTTTCGTTGTATTTTTCTATTGTACGGAGAATATTTTTGCACATCTGGTGTGTCTCCATGGCTAGAACGGTTTCGCATAATTCTTCTGTTTGCTTCAAAAATTCTTGGAGTTGATGGTATCGACTTCCTTTCGAGGGCCGCTACCTCTATTCTAATCGCTAATTTCCATGTAGCTTCTATTTGCTGTAATTGTCCGTTTTTTTCAAAGTAGATTCCTGGCTCGCTGCTGAATTGTCGTACCTCATACGGTGGGGCCGTCTCAGGTGTCGCATTTTTCGCGAAGTGCTGAACGACGATCAGCGTCCTGTAAGATAAGGACTCACGTTACTTTTCTCCGAATTTCTATCTCGGCTTTATTGTCTCTTTCCCTGAGACTTTTTTTCTTCGCGCGTTTAGTCTCTCCTGAGTCTTTGTCGCGAGCGAATATAAAATTTTCAACAACCATGAGGTGCAGATTGTGCGACAGGTTTTTTGCGCCATCGACCTGCGACGCGTGTTGGCGCTCGTATTGGTTGCGCGCCGCTCGCGCGGGCGCCGTGCGTGTGGCGCCTAGTGCGCCTAGTGTACGGATCGCTGCAGATTTGTCTTCGGGACCCTCTTCGCCCCCTCCCCCTTACGCGGAGGTGGGCCGCCCGGGCACCTGGGTGCCTATCTACCCGCTGGAGGTGTCCTTAGATGTGGCCACCGGTCGACGGGAGGTGCGGATGATTCGCCGTATTTAATTTTCGGTAAGTGCTTATTATTTAAATCCTACCTATTCACCTATTTCTAACGCCTACGTACTATTGCTTATTTCGTCTTTTTGCGCTGCTTTTATTGCTCTACGAAGTGCTTTAATCTGTTTACGTGCACTCGCGTCGTTTTTCTTCCCTTTTTTATCGTGTAATTAACGTCGGAATGTCTTTCGATCACTTCATACGGTCCTATCCACGGGGATTCTAATTTCTTTGATCTCCCTCTACGTACCGTCTCGTCATGCAATAGCACTTTATCTCCTACCCGGAAACTGATTTCTTTTGTCTTCTTGTCGTACGTCTCCTTGGCTTTTGTTTTTTCGTCCTTCAAGTGCGCCTTAGCAACTCGTTGCGTTGCGCGTAATTTTTCTTTTAATTCCTGCACGTAATCGTCATACGTGTACGTTGGTTTCGGCGGCTGGGACAGTGCCGTCGGTAGTGTCGCGCGGTGCCCGTATACGAGCTCGAAGGGTGTAAACCCGGTCGCCGTGTGGGGCGTCGTGTTGTACGCGAACATTGCGTACGGTGTCCATTCGTCCCAGTCTGTTTGGTCCGCGTTAATATAGTGTCGCAGGTACTCTGCTAATGTTCTGTGGGAGCGTTCTAACGCTCCATTGCTTTCCGGATGATAGGCCGTTGTCTGAATTTTTTCTATCTTCAATAACTTGCACGTGCTTTTAAATATCTCGCTCAGGAAATTTGTTCCTTTGTCTGTTAGTATTTTTTCTGGGATGCCGTACTCGAAGATGATCTTCGTAACAAATTCTTTCGCGATTGTATTTGCCTCTTGATTTGGTACAGGTATCGCTTTGCTAAATTTTGACAAGTTATCCTGAAACGTGAGGATGTATTTGTTTCCGTTGTCGGTCACCGTCAGTGGTCCTACAATGTCTAGCGCACATTTTTCGAACGGTTTATTCGCGGTGTCTGTAATTATTAACGGTGCCTTATTTCTTCGCGATAGTTTATTTTTCTGGCACAATTCGCCCTTGGCGATGTAGTCTTCGACATCTCTCGTTAATCCTCTCCAATTGTGCGTCAGCCTTATTCTATTTACGGTGCGTTCCACGCCCTGATGTCCTCCCACAGGTGCATCGTGGTATTCGTACAGTATGTTTTGCTTCTCTTCCTCTGTGTATTTTCTTTCGCTCTCCTGGTAGTTGTTCTCTTCCTTCTCTATCTTATTGATGTCCGTCGGCACATGTCGACTCAGCGCGTCAGCGTTTCTATTCTCGCTCAGTGGTTGTCCTTCCAGATGCATTACGTCGCTGTAATCTCTGCAAATTTCCATAATGGCTTTCTTTTCTTCCTCATTCAAGTGCTGCGTTCGTATTAATTTTGCTACTTTCTCACTACGCGGCATTGTTTCTTCTGTTTGGTTTACTTGGTTAACTTCTATCTCTTCTGCTTCTTCGGGCTCTAATTCTTCTAGTGAGACTTGCGGCATGAGCATTTCGACCGTCTTTTCAGTCGTATTTAATATGCTCGCCGTACATAGAAAATTTTCGGGCATCACCAGGCAGTTTCCTATGAACACTCCTGGCAAGGTTTCTTCTGCCTGTATTACTCCTAATGAATTCTTGTCGGTCGCGACTTGTACTATGGTTTTACTTCGCGGTTTTAGCGTTATCTTTTTATACGGGTACAATTTTAAAGTACTATTCCCTATTTGTATTGAGCTCGATTCGTAGCTGTATGACGCGTGATGCTTCTTTATGAAGTCCACTCCTAATATTCCGTCGTATTCGATCGGGAAATTGTCCGTGACGACATATATCGTGTGCTTGATTTTTCTGTCCTTTAAATCAATGGTCGCTTTGAATTTTCCAATTGTATGGGCCTTATGTCCGGTCACTCCCGTGAGTGCCATTCTATCTTCTTCTATCAATGTTTCGCCTTTCAAATGCTTGACTTTAATTATTGACACGGCCGCTCCTGTATCAAACAGCAAATTCATTTTTCCGCGCTTCGCTTCTCGCATGGGCAGAGTGATTAAGTCCAGCCCTGCATGCTTCCGCGGTTTGTTAGTCATGTGCGACACCTGATACTCTAGCGCAGGTCGGCGCTTCTTTGTCTCCTCCTCCTTGTCTTCCTCATCGCTGTTCGCGGCTGAAGTACTGTTCTTTTTTCTCGGGCCACTCGTTTTTGGGTGAAAATTTCTGCCTTGCCCTCGCGAATTATTTGATTTGTCGTGGTTTGTTCGCTCTTTATTTGGTCGACCGTTTAATATCCAACACTCCTCGCGTAGGTGTCCTGCCTTCTTACAGTAGTTGCAGACTTTGTCTATTGCATTTACGCGGGGTGTCCTATCGGGTTTCGGTAAGGTGAAACGGTTCGCGTATCTACTGGTCCGACATTCCCTTCCGTGGTGCCCGTATTTTCCGCATTTTTGGCATTGTATTATCGGTCGGTTGTCGCGCGTTTGTGGTGAGTACGCGTAATTACTTTTAGGACGCGACGGATTTCCGCTCGGTCCGTTTACTTTTTCTTCGGCGCTCGCTCCGGCAATTGCCTCTTGCAGCGTTGCAAAATGCTGAGCTCGGACGAGTAACTTGATCTCGTCTCTCAATCCTAGTTGGAAATTTTGTAATGCCTGTTGCTGAATCGTTTCTAATATTGTTCGCTTGCTTTCTATGGTGTGGTTTCTACCTTCTATCATGGAATCGTATAGTTCCATGGCTAGCTTGTCGGCTCTTAATCCGAATGCTCTCGCGCTTTCTCCGGTTTTTTGCTTGAGTGTATTGAATTCTAGTTGTAAGTGTGTGGTACTCTTTCGGCTCAAGTAACAAGTTTCTAATTCCTTCTTTAATTGTGCGAAGTCTCGTATCTCTCGCGTTTGAAAATCTATCATTGCTCTTCCCTTTAGCTTTGTGCATAGCACTGCTTCTAATAAGGTTCCTTCTTCCATAGGATTGATATTTTTTATTGCGTATGATGCGGCGCTTAAGAACTCTTGCAGTCTGCTCGAGGTTCCGTCGAACTCGGGTATCATGTCGCGTGCCTCTTTTAGACGTAGATATCCGATTGCGCGTTCCGCTTGGTTTCGAATATCGTACGACGTTCGTCCGTATGTTACTTCGAACGGCAGGTCACTTTGCTCGCGTCTCGCGTAAATGTCGCGGCGTTCGGGATTCGCCGTTTCTAATTGCTCTACGCGGTTTTGTAGATTGCGGATTCCGTGTAGTATCTCGTCGAGGATGGCGTCTCTATCGTTCGGCTGTATTCCGGCCGGTGCGTGCACTCGGTTGCGGTTACTCGCCGGGGTTCTCTGTTGCGATAACACGCCATGAAGCCGCTCTATCTCGGCGTTGATATCCTCGGGGGTTACCTGTACATTATCGTTGTTCGCGTCGCGGTTGTCGCGATTGCTGTTTCCTGCTTCCGCCATCTTGATTACGTTTATGTTTCTTGACGCGGAGTAATATTCTTGAGGATTAAATATGCTGCTATCGTATGACGTCAGTGAAAACGCTCGTCGTTCGGATAGTCTACTGATCGTGCTGTCTTCGGATTGTGCGTACGCGTGTGAGGGGTGGAGTCTATTTTCCTCAGGGCAGTTATCGTTTCCTTTTAAACTCGCGTCTAAATCGTCGAATGGAAATTTGCGTTCGACTACGATATTAGGATGTAGTTCCGGTTCTGAATCGCTTTCGCTTGAATAATACGCGTCTAAGTTTCTACGCACGCTGTCGCGATTGTTGCTTACGCCTTCTTCGGTCGCTTGAACGGGGCTTAACGGGCTATTTCTACGCGCTCGTCGTGACGTCTCGCTATGGAGCCACGATTGATTTAATCCCGCAGGTGGATTATCGCTTTCCGACATCTACGGTAATTGCGCTTTACATAGAGTGCTTATCGACTTACATTATGGTCGCTAGTCGCATGTTGCTTATCGGTGCTCGTGCCGCTTTGTCTGCCGGTGAGCCTCCGTTGCGGTAGGTCGGTGCCGCGCCGTCTCGGGTTACGCTGAACGTTGTCCCTCGTCGGCTGCTACCGGGTGTTCCGCTGCTGCTGAATCTGGCTGTCGTGTCTCCGTTGAGGATTTCGCACCGCCTTAACGATTCACTTTTCTGTTTCAGCTGCCGTTCCAGTCCTTCCTGGTCATGAAATCCCGCTCGCTGCCACCAGTTTTGTTGTGCCCGTGGTCTGGGCACCGGGTTGCTGTGTTTTCACGGGAAGGTTGAGGCACTGAATGGACTCTAATGTACTTCAATAAACAGCTTTATTCCACTCGAACTGAATTACAATTAGTTAACGCGCCCGTTCACTGCCTGACTCCACTGGCCTGGTGTCGTCTCCTCGCGCTTCCTTTTGTATCTTCCGTCTGTCCTTCGTTAATGCTGAGTTGCACGATCGGATCTAGGCCGGTCGCGCAACTCCCAATCTCGCTGACGGGGCTTATCGTAACTCGGGCGGCTTTCTTGATGTTATATTATTTCTTAACATATTATTTCTTATACATTAGTGTTTTATTACTTAATGTCGTAATCGGGGCCGCAACAGGATATCTCTACTTATCTTCGTGTTTTCTTCATTCTTCATTCTGTTTATCCTTCTTTCGTCCTTTCTGTAATTCTCTCTCACTCCTCATTTTGATGATTTTCAGCATCCATTCCACTCCTTCTCCCCCTTCTGACATTATTACTGCTTCCGGTAAGCCCATTGCCTTGGTTTCTATGCATTCCGTCAGAATATGGATTCCAGGTTTCCTCTTTCTCTCCACATAATCTACATTCTCTCTTACTGTCCTCCTCCCAGTATTTATTTCCTCTCCATTCGTTGCAACATCTGAATCTGGCTAGAGTCTTCAGTCTTTTTCCTTTTCCTTTCTGTCCCAAGTATTTCGCTCTTCCTACTCCTTTCCACCTTTTGTAATCTTTCGCTAGAACTGACTTTTCTATTTTATTTCTCCTTTCTTCCAGCTGCTTTTCTTTATACTTTTCCATCCATTCTTCTACTGTATTTATTCCTTTGTTTTCCTTAGCTTCTCTTTCCCAACGGCTCGTTCCTCCTACTTCATACAGTTCTTTCATTGTTTTGCCCCAGTTTGTACTTTCCCATTCTATCTTATCCATTTCTCTTCTGCACTCTTTTAGTATTACGTTTTCTGACTCGTTCTTTATTCTGTCTTGGTACCTTATCGCTCTCCCTCCTGCTTCTAGGCTTATCTTCTCTATTGTTGCTTCCTCTCTGACTATGTATCCTGGAGTACACCTGTCCAATCCTAGGCTCCATCTTATGTACCTTTCCTGTAACGCTTCAACTTCTTTCCATTCTCTCCATCCCCATACTTCTACAACATGATGCTTTTCACCATAACATTGAACATCATAATTCTTCTGTCCAAGTCTCCTCCAAATTTCCTTTCTCCTATTCCCCATATCTGTGCCATGGCTGCTGCCGCTCTTTTTACTACGTCCTTTATATGTGCATCGTCCTTATTATTCTTCTTAAACGTGAAACCCAGATATTTAAATTCTCTTACTTCTTCTAATTCTTCATTCTTCCATTTCCATTTTCTTTCTTTGCTTCTTTCCTTTTTGCAGAAAACTAGTATCTTAGACTTACCCGCATTTAGGGTGAGTCTCTTTCCTTCGAGATATTTTTCCAGGCTTTTCAACATTTTTTTTATATCCTCTTCAGACTCTGCCAACATTGCCAGGTCGTCTGCATATGCAAGTGTAAATATTTTTATTCTTCCGATTACAACTCCTCCGACTTGTCTTTTTTTCAAGAATTCCTCCACATCTGCCAAATATATTATAAAGAGTAATGGGCTTAGGGGGCAGCCTTGTCTTATTGTTAGTTCCCTCTCTGTCCAGAATCTTTCTGTTACTTTGTCTCCTGATATCACTCTAGTCGTAGTCTCTTTATATATTTCTTTTGTTCTTTCTATTAGTCTTTCACTAATACCTTGTTTTTTCATATTCTTCCATAGCAATTCTCTATCTACCTTGTCGAAAGCCGCCTTTACATCTGCAAAAAATACGTATAGCTTTCCCTTCTTTTTTGCTAACACCTTATCTGCTGCTGTTTTCAATGCATATATGTTATCTATGCAGCTTCTTCCTTTTCTGAATCCTGCTTGTGTTTCCGGTAATATTTTAAGCCGGTTTGCTTCCTCTCTTAACCTTCCTTCCAGAATTATCGCGTATATTTTGTATGCTGTGTCCAGAAGTGAGATCCCTCGATAATTTCCTGTTTCCTTTTTGCTGCCCTTTTTATGTATTGGGTATATTCTTCCCTCTTTCCATCCACTTGGTATCTCTCCTCCTTGCCATATTTTTTGTAAAATTTCTCTTAGTTTTCCCTTCGTTTCCTTGTTCGTATGTAGCCAGGCTTCATTTTTTATGCCGTCTTCTCCCGCTGCTTTCTTCTTCTTTAATTTTGCTATTGCTCAGTCTACCTCCTCCTTCGTTATACCATCAGTACTTTCCTCTATACTTCTTTCTAATACTTCTTCTTGCTGCTCTTTTGGTGCTTTGTTTTCCTCTCTTGTATCTCTTCCTTCTAATAATTCTATAAAGTGTCTTTTCCATTGCTCTTCTCCGATGCTGTTATCCGGCTTCTCTCTTCCTCCTCTCTCCTTCTTTATGTACTTCCAAATTTCCGTTTCATTGGTTATTTCCATTATCTTTTTCTGCTCTCTTTCTTTTTCTTTTTTCTTTTTTATTTCGCAGAGTTTGTTGTGTCTTTGTTTTTCTTCTATGTATTCTGTTCTCTCTATGTTTCCCTTTTTCATTTGTCTGAGTGATCGATTCAGTTTCGTTTTGCTAATTCTGCAGTCCTTGTCCCACCAAGGTTTCTTTTCCATATTTTGCGTTTTGTTCCTGACCTTCTTTTTGTTTATTGCTTTTCGGATTTCTTCTGCTAATTCTTCCCATTCTTCTTGGATTTCTTCTTTTTCTGTTTTCCTCCTCTCGAGATTTTTTTTCGTATATTCTTATTCCCTCTTCTGACCAATCTTCTATCTCTATCTCTTTTACTTCTTCTTTATTTCTTATCTCCTCCGTCTTATCTCCTCCTCGCCTTCAGTTCTATCTCTAACGGCTGGTGATCTGATTCTGTCCTCTCTCCTATCCTGAAGTTTGTTATTTCTTCCCATGTTTCCGCATTGCAAATTGCATAGTCTATTACTGAACTTCCTTTTGCTCCTGTGAATGTCCATTCCCCCTGATCGCCGCCTTCCTTGTTCCCGTTTAGCAAACCTAGTCCCATCTTCTCTATTTTTTCCAACAGGTCGATTCCTTGTTTATTCATTATTTTATCCTTCGAGTACCTCTTGCTTTTTTTTTTTTTACGTGCGGGAAATCTTCCACTATCGGAAGGTCCACCGGAGGGCGCGGCGAGCGGCGACAACCAGTCCGGAGGCCGGGCAACCAGTCACGAGGCCAGGCGAACCCGACCTCGATCGGGGAGCGCCCGGCTCCCATCGGGGAGCGCCACCGCCACCGCCACCGCTCACGGTGACCGTGCCGATAGCCCCTCTTGCGAGGGGAAGACCGCCCACCTCCAGGGTGAGGCGGGGGAGTGTCGGATTCTATGCGCGCACATCGTTGTCGGAGGATACACCAGAGGGCCGAAGCCCTCTGTGCTTGCCTCCAGGAGATCCTACGCGCATAGCCTACCGACTAAAACCCGCACGAGTGACCCTAGCTGTACGGTAAGGGGAGGCCCCGGGAAACGCGATGATCACATCCGTGGGCTCCCCCGTACCTCGCCCCTTTCGGGCGATCCCTGATCCTAATCTAATTTGTGACGGATGAGCGTCACCACACTTATCCGCCACCCCTCCCTTCCGGGGTTGCTTTCGCAACGGACGAGCGGTTTTCCCCGACCGCTCGCCCGCCCCCCGGGCAGGTGAGGGGAGGAGATCCGACAGTCCTAGGGGTTGTCGGTTCCTCCCCCCCCCTGCGCCCGTTACCAGGCAGGCGGGCCCCGCGGCCCCGAGGGCGAGGCAAGCCTCTCCCCGGTGGTCGCGGCCTCCCGCCTTCGCGCGTCAAGGGGAGCACCATGACGGACTCCCGTGGGGAATCCGTCCGGGCCCCCCCCCCCCCCGGCGCGCTCCCTCCGCCGGCTGCCCCGGCAGCGAAACGGCGGAAGGGGGGCGGACCCCCGCCCAAGAGCAGGATCGGTCCGCCCCCGTACCGCCACCACCTCCTTCCTGCTACTGCAGACACATCCCCTCCCCCCCTCGAAAGAGGGGAAAGAGGGGTGCCCGGGGACACCGCCGCGGTCTCCTCCTTACTCCGCTCTCACCGGAACTTAGGGACGCATTAGAAGGGAAGGCCCCGAAAACTCGGGCCCCCCTAATCTGCGTCACTGTCTGGAGGGGGGAGGGGAGCGGCTTCTCCCCTCTGCATCCTTTCGTCCGCCTCCTTCTGCAGCATAACAGCACTGCAGAAGGAGACGAACGCCCTCCAATTCCTCTCACCTCTCTCTCCCGGTCGCGCCGAGGCAGCGACAACGGCTCGAGTACCTCTTGCTTCCTTTGTCTTCACCATCCCATACTAACTTTCCTTTTTCTGCTGTTCTAGCGTTGAAGTCACCTCCAACTATAATTTTCTTCCATCCTTCTTCTTCAATTTTTTCTTCCAGTTTCTCTAGTGTTTTCCTCTTGCCTTCTCTATTGTAGATTGAGATGATTTTCCACTTTTCTCCGTTAATTTCTACGCTGTAACTAATTATTCCTTGTGTTTCTTTTTGTACCTCTTCCAACCTGATGGTTTTCTTCACACCTGTTATCATACCTCCTGCTCCTCTGCCCTTCTTCTTGTCTCTTACTGCGTGCTGTGTTTCCCAGTTGTATTCTTTTGGCATCAGGGCTTCCATTTTCTTCCATCCTTTCTCTTCTATCCACGTTTCCGTGAGGTTGCCTATATCGAATTCTCGTACGTAATCCCAAAATTCTTCGTCTTTTTTTGCAATTCCTGCCGTATTCCAAAACATTACCTTAATCTCTTTTTGCTTTACCTTACTGTCTTCGCATTCATTTATATTGTGCCGGGCTGTTATTGTTTTATTCTGTGTATTTACTCGTTCTGTTTGAGGTTTGAAGGGCTTTGCCTGTTCTGAAAAAACTCTTAGTCCTTCCTCTTCCCTCCATATGAAGGTCTTTTCGTTGACCATTAGTTTCCTGTAGCCTATCTTCACTTGGTCTTCTCGCTCTCTCTTCACTTTCGCAATTTCTGCTATCTCTTTTTGCACATCTCTTTCCTTCTTTGTTAAATCCTTGTCAACCCATACAGCACAGATTGTTGCAGAAAGCTTCCAGAAAGGTTTCAAAGTTTCAGAGAGCTTCCAGAAAGGTTCGAAACCTTTCTGGAAGCTTTCTGAAACAACCTGTGCTGTATGGAAATGTACAGTTTCTTACCTTTCAGCTTACTTTTCTTTGCCAGTACTTCTTTTTTCTGTTGCCAGCTTTTTAGTTTCGCTATAAGCATTCTTCCTCGCTGCTCTCTTCTTATCCAGTACGCGTACTCCACGTCCACCTCTACCTGCAGTTCGTGTCTCAATATATGCTCGTTCCCTTGGATAAACCTTCTCTCGGTAAATCTTCACCTTTCAGAATGATGTTGTTCCTTCTTTCTCTTCTCTCTCTTGTCTCCTCCTTCTCTTCCAGTTGCTTCATTTTTGTCATTTTCTTCTCTATTTGTTCTTCTTTGGTCTCCAGTTCCTTCAGTCTGCTTTCCATTATCCCCTTTTCTCTCTCCCACTCCTCTTGTTTCCTTTTCCATTCTTCTCTTAAGTCTTGTAATTCTAGTCTTATTGCCTTATTTTCTTTTTTAATCTCTTCTGTATCTTTCTTAATTGTTAGTATAATTTCCGTTAGTTTATCTAGTTTGTCCATGTCTAGCCCTTCTTCGTTTTCTAAACTCCTCTCCTCTTGCGTTCTTTCTGCTACTGTTGCTTTTTCTGTTCTCTTAGTTGGAGGTGATCTGCTCACCGCCCTTGTTTCTTGAAACTTTTCAAGAAGTTTCTTCTCTGCTCTTATCCTATTTTCCTCTTCTTCCCTCTTCCTCTTAAACGAGTCAATTATCGAAGATTCGACACTGTTAGCCCTTTGCCTTCCAAGATGCTCTGCGTGGGTCGGCCTCCCTTTTCTTTTTGGCTCCTTTTGCCTTTCCGGGCCTTCTCCTGTTTTATTCATTAATGGTTCCCCGTCTCTCCTCCTATCCAATAGTGATTTTCGTTGGTGATTCTTTTCTTTTTGTTTTTGACCACTAGGCGGCTCCCCTCTCTCTGGTCGCCTTTCGGTTGTGGATTGAGTCTCTCGCCTCTCTATGTCAGTTATAGTACCACCGGGTCATTAATCGCTTTTTGATGGTTTTGCGAACGCGGCAGCTGGTATCTTGGCGAACTCTGGTTCACTTTCCCTTTTGTTTCCTAACTTCCAAAAGTATCGCAGCAACCCGGAATCCTTAAAATCGTCTCCCCTGCGGCTCCTGCACTGCCTCCTTATATTTGCGAATAAACTTGCAATTCTGCGCATGCAAAATACCTGTAACAGAATCGCCCTAGGGCGATGAAACGGCAGATAAATCCGGAAATATGCTGGCGCGCTTGACAGACGTGCTTCTATTTACTTACTCCAATGCAACCCCCTTTTTATTGTTCTTGTACGAGAATATGTTTAATAATTAACATTGTAAAATAAGTATTATAGGATACTGTTTCTAAATTATAATTTTATTACATTCTTACCAAAACAACTTTTAATAGTATTCATATCCAATAAATCATATTGTTGTTGTTCAATATTAATGTCAGTAGTATGATTTTGTATTTCTGCCTCTGTCTGTGAAAAATTAAGTTCTTTATTGATATTGCACTTACATTAGATGTAGCATTAACATATTAAACATTTAATAATTCAGGATTTATGTTCTCATCATTTTCTTTATCTGAAAATAATTAAGATTATATTTTACTGAGTTTTTGCAATATAAAAAGTATGTCCTAAAATTTCGTTTGAAAATGCCTAATACTTATTTCACTGTAGTACAATAAAGGATATTGATAAAGATTTCGTGATTTAATCTGTTTATATTAAATATGTACTTTACATTGATTTGTGTACGACGACTTTAATGTGCACTGACAATGAGTGCGCACCAGTTCTGCCAATGAAACACGCTATTAGTAACATATTTAATAAATATTTTCAATATATCACTCACCTAACTGATCATGTATTAGTTTATTAATACTGGTATCAGTGTTACTTTGTACTACTGATTCAATTATCTTTGAATGATCAGGCATGATTTCATTGCACGTAGTTTTATTATTTGCATATTGTGTATTTAATAATTCGTTTTTTATCATAATCTTTGGTGAGTTAGTATCTATATTTTTCTTTATTTCTAAAAGAGTCTGTCTTTCATCTGAAAACAAAATTAATTTATTCTGGTACCTTGTTTTAATAACTTAACCTAACCAATTTGATTGTAACTTGTATTTTATTTTTATTTATTGCAAATTTCTAAATGTTCAAAGAAACTTAAATAATATTCTACTTGCCTGATTTACAAAGAAATATTCCAACACATCGTTTTCCATTGTCTAATTTTATCCAGTAATCTTTCTTCTTTTTACGACTTACATTACTAGATTTTACAACGATTAATTGTTTAGTATGTTTTATTTTAAGCAGGGAAAAAATGATTTATAAAATTTAGAAATATGGAAAATAATGTATAATAATTTCACCACACTACTGACTACTGCACAATTCAAGACTATATCACTTGAAGTACGCCTGTAGCACGTATTATTTTACTGGCAAAACTTTTACAATGATAATTGTCCTTATCCACAGTCGTCTGTACCATAGATGTAGTATATCTAGACCATATTCCCTTATTTGAGGAGTGGGGATTTAATGTACGTAGAACAGTGATGAAAGATCGAGGGACATGGGCGCCCCCACCACTCGTCACTAGAACGCGTGCCTAGTGCCTCGATCTTTCATCACTGTTCTACGTACACGCGAGGGCTTGTTCCCCTTCCACGCGTGCCCGAGGTTAGATTGCACAAAAGCGACGTGGTCGAGAAAGACCGAGCTTCTCTACTTTACTGTGAATGCTGCTTTCGACGAACAAACTTGGAGACGTCTTTTGAGAAGTACAACGCATTTTCAAAACGATGCTAGCCGTAACTTACAAGCTCTTAACTTAAGCCCCTTGCACAATGTCAGGCAACAGGCAATAGGAACAGGAAATAACCAAAAAATCGTTCATTACAACCTAGAAAATTCGAATGCTATGATTGGTTGGCAACAGGCAATAGGCACAGAATTTCCAACGTGACGGAAACTCTGTGTCTATTGCCTGTGTCACTGTTTATTCTGCATTTATACATGATTTCTGATTCCTATTCCCTGTTCCTATTGCCTGTTGCCTGGCATTGTGCAAGGGGCTTTAATGTCATGCGGACAATGCACGCTCTCTCTTCGTTGTAACGCAGCGCACGTACAGCCGCCAATGGCACAAACGGATCACTCCGCGACCAATAGAACGATACAAAGACTCCGGCACGCGACTATACAAGACAGGCGCGATGTGCGAAAAGATCCAGACGACCAACTGAGATATTCTGTATTGTACAGTAGCATTGATAGAGGCATAATATTTATTCCATCTTTTCATAGCATTCAATACATCACCACGAATCTAATAATAAACAAAAATTATTAACTTGTGAAATAAGAGTAACAATAAGATAATAAAACAATTAACAAAAAATTTTCATATATACTTACAGCCACTTTCTAAATAAATGCTTCTTTTACCTTTTCTGTTGATAGTTCAAACACTTTCTTTCCAATTTTTATTCTATATAGTTATATACTTTAGTTCCATCATACACAAGCACGAACACGTTACTTGCGTATCACGCATTGGCGTCGATAAAAGACGATAGCACATATCGGTTTTGCGTCAAATATTGTAACATTAACATGCATCATAACATCGAGTGAAGACTTATTCTAAACGCAAAAATATACGGGTGAGTTTTATTTCGTGTACTAGCGTTTTATCCTATGAGCCGGGTTACTGGCTGCGCTTGTAAATGACTTATCGGCGTATGGATGGCTATTGCGTACATCAACCGCGCGAAGTCCCGCGAGCTCGAATGGCGCGTTAGAAACTATAAATCGAATTACGTAAAATATGTAAAATGATCGAAGCATGATTAAAGCTATATTTGATAATAAACTAAAGCGGGAAAATACATATTTTTATAGAATAATTGTATGATTCTATTTCTCTATAAGAAGGGATATTTTATGAAATTCTATACGACTACTAAACTTGCGTTCATATCTATGCACATTGTTCGTTCTGTATGAAAAAAAAACAGTAAAAACAATGATATACAAGATATACATTTGTATTAGTAGAAAATCTAAATTACAAAGTTTAAATTTATCATCTTTTTACATCTACGACTCCAGTTTCATAATAGAGAAGAGGAGAATAGGAATTAATTATTTTATTTTATTTTATTTTGAAGTTGTGTGATGAGATTAAATATGTCAAGAATAATAATTTTTTTCAGAAATCCATATGTTATAAAAAATCCATGTTACACGGTTTCACTTATTAATTGTATGTGTGATTTACAAATTATACTTGAAAAGGACCAAAAGTATGGTCGAAACGTCGTTTTCTTTTTGTAATTAATAAATTTGGCCAGTCAGATCAACTTATAAAATTCTTTCTTTGAATTATTTACTGGCGAAGGTAAGTTTATTGATGTTACACCGTTGACCGAAATAATGATGTCCCACTACAACGAAGGTTTTTTCAAAATGATCACCAGACAATATGGACAGTTCTGCACGTCGCTGTTGAAATCTTGGATTAATGCAAGATTTAAGATTTTTATTTCCAGCCAACAACTGACTTTTTTGCTTCGATGCAGGAAATATGACATCCTACCACCACACATCCACAATTTGAGGTTCAATATCTTCTTTTACAGTCATAACGTGAATCACATGTTCAATAATTTGAAAAAACGTTATTAAAAATCCATGTTACACGGTTTCACTTATTGTATGTGTGATTTACAGATTATACTTGAAAAGGACCAAAAGTATGGTCGAAACGTTGTTTTCTTTTTGTAATTAATAAATTTGGCCTGTCAGGTCGACTTATAAAATTCTTTCATTGGATAATTTTTTTAACAACGGAAATATTTATTTGACTCTATTGGCCATTATAATCGCCAAGACAATACGACCACGATTTGGTTCGATTATCGTCAAGACGCTCTTTTAACCAATATAAATTGATTGGTTAGAAGAGCGTGTTGACGATAATCGAACCAAAGCGTGGTCAATATTGTCTTGGCGATTATAATGGCCAGTAGAGTAGATTAATATTTCCATTGTTGTTTATTATTTAACTAGCGAAATAAAAGTGATTTATTCTATTTAAATAATTTCTTTGTTATTAAAAATCCTTTCTAAGAGGTAATGTTTTTCCGTAAGAGAGAAAAGTTGATTGACTACCGCATCACATTTTGTCGTGCAATTTCTGCTTTCTGTGTGCAGGAGTTACAAGACTGTAGCATAAAACCATTATAATGCCATTGGTCTAACAATAACACATAGCGTACAACTATAACATAATAGTATTAAAATATATATAATAAGACTCGTGAAAATGTCAAAAGTAATTAACGGCGAATGCGAATCAGACGCGGTACGTAGTGCGCAAATAAAAATTCATTTATAGATTCATTTACGAACGTTTCGGCTCTTCCTTCGAGCCGTCTTCAGCGTTTATTAGTACAAAGTTATTATTCTTGCTCAACCTGAAGAGGGAAGCTCTGTTCTCGAAGAGATGTCTCGTTATACGAACTGGAAAGCACGGATATAGTGGATATGGTTTCCACTGCGAAAAAGAATATTGTTGGGCGCTCATTGTACATAGTAGTCGTAAGTGCATAATAGTTCGTTAGTTTGTATTAGATTAGATTTTTTTTAGATTAGAAAAGTACTTTATTTGCCCCAAGAGGCCTTAAAGGGCGTTTTGAAGGGACGTACCCAACCCTGTACACAACATTACAATTCCCTCAACCCAACCTGACCATTGAACGGCCTTACATTTACATTAACCTTAAACCCCTTCCCCCCGTCTTCCATCCGGCCTTCCCTCTCCCCATCCCCCGCCTCCACCATCTCTCCGCCGTCCTTCTCTCTACTGCTGCTCTTTCTCCCTCCTTCAGACACTCTCCTTCCTCCGGCTCTCCACTTCTTCTCTCCCTCTCGTTCCACTTCGCTTTATCCCCCTCTTCCTCCTCCGGATCTGTTCCCCTCCTCCTCCCTCCTTCCTTTCTCTGCTCTTTCCTTTGTGCCTACTGCTTCTTCTTCACCTCTTTCTCCTCCTCATCCGACTCCATCAGGAGCTTCTCCTCCATCTCCTTGGTGATCTCCTCCTCCATTGTCGGCCTCACGCTCCTGATTTCCTCCATTCTCCTTTCTACTCTCCTTGCTATCTCCTCTCTTTCCTTTGCCCTCCTCTCTACTGACCTATCATCATCCATCTTCACCCTTACCCTGTTCCTTGCCTTTCCCCATGCTTCCATGACCCTTCTCTTGTCCTCCTCTTTTCCTAACTTCACTAGGATCGTCATCCGATTCCCTCTCTGCCCCACCACAATCACCTCCCTTATCTCAACCTTCACCTTCAATCCTTCGGAAAACAGCTCCTCCACTTTCTCCCTATTTGTCTCATTTCCTCCCCACCTCTCCTTCTCAATCCTTATGATTATGTTCCTCCTCCTTCTTATCTCGTCTTCATCCTTTTCATCGTCATCTGCCCACCATTTCCTCCTCCCTGCTTTACCTCTACTCTCCTCACTGTCGTCCCTCCTCCTTTTTCCCTCCTCGCTTCTCTCGTAATCCTCCGCTCACCATTTCCTCCCTTCCAACTTACCACGACTCTCCTCTCCATCGTCTCTCTTTCTTTTTCCCGCTGCCTGCTCCAGCCTAACCACCTTTCTTTTCAGGTTTTCAATCTCCTCCTCTCTCTGGTCCTTTATTTCGTCATCTCTTCTCTTTATGCCCTCCTTGACCTCTCTCATTATCTCCCACATCTGTTCCCTCACCATCCCTTCCATCACTTCCTTCTCCAATACACACTTTCCTCTGACTTCCATCTTTCCTAGGTTATCTGCAAAACACGTACGATTAATTACTCTTCTCTCCCTTATCTCTACATTCCTCTCACGCCCCCCCCCCTCTCTCTCTCTCTCTCTCTCTCTCTCTCTCTCTCTCTCTCTCTCTCTGTTCTACCGTGCTTACCTCCTTCACCTTAACCTATACCTTTAACCTCAGAACACTTCTTTCCGCTATTACCACTACTTTTTCGCTGCCGTTCGCTTCTACTCAAGATCTTCCTTCTCTACCGCTGCCACGCGCCTCTGCTTTCTGTTCCCCTCGCTCTATCGATTCCTTCCTTCGATCCCTCGATCTCGCCGCTTGTCCACCGGTACCCGTTGCGATGCTTGCGCATCCGCCTTTCTCCTTTCTACCGCTCTCGCATCTTGTGCCATCTCCTCGCCTCCATCACCCGGGGCTGCCAACCTACCTTTTCCCTTTTGCCGAACTGCGTGCCCGCCTCACTCCTTCCTGCCGCTCTCGTCTCTCGTACCATCCCCTCCGCCGCCGGTTCCTACCAACCTGTCCCTTTTCGCGCCCTCTCCGTCGGTACCCTCCTCCTCTACCTTACCGATTCTCCTATACCCTTGTCTGCGATCTTGTCCTCCTCCTCCTCGCTCCTCTGCTCCTCCACCACGGCTACCTACTACCTGCTTCTCCCGCCCTCCTCTCCTATCCCCTCTGCATCTTTCACCTCCTCTCCCTCTCGTTCCGGGGCCATCCGTTTTCCATCCATCCTAACCTCTCTCTTCGTGCTCCTTTTCGCCCGCCGATTTCTCTCGCCCAGCTCTATCTCCTTCCTCGCCTCCATTACCTCCACCTCCTTTCCACCCTCTTCACACTCTCCATATCACCTGCTCCCCCGAACTCCTCCCTGTCACCCTCTTCCACGTCCTCCGATCTTCCCCTCCACAAACCGATCCGATCCCCTTCACAACCTCCGAGTCTCTCCTTCCGTTAGTTCGTATTAATTGATAAGTCAAAATTAGGATTAGTGTGTTACCGGTAACTTCGAAGTCGTGGACGACTCGCGCGAAACGTTGGCGGACCGCGATAGTTGGCAATATTCGCGCGACTCACCCGACTCGTGCTGCCCGCCCGCGGGTGGCAGCCCCAAGTATTGGGACTTTTGGTACTCGCTCGTGCCGTACTTACAGGAGCGCGAGCCGGGAGCGTGCCGGAGCACTCACTCACGTAATAACCACCAACGAGTCAGGACTCACGTATCGACCACAAGCCAGGACACACGAATAGTTTCGCTTGCCAGCCTGCTTGCTCACGCTCGACCCCTGCTTGATTGCACGTTCCTCTCCTGCTTGCCTGCTCGCTCCTCCCGCTATCACGGAGAGCTCTCACAGCCAGAAGGAAGGACGACATCCACAGCCAGCCGGGCAACGATACGGTGAAGTCGCTTTATCGCTTATTCGTTTGCATTCGTGAGGGAACGGTCCCTCTGGTCCTTCGAAATCTTATATAGACCTTTCGCAAATCCGGGGAGCGCCCCATACCACCCCGAGCAAATATAGAATAGTCAGTAAAATAATAATATGATCTCGCTCGACTAACCAAACAGCTAAGTAATTTAAAACAGCCAAATTTCGAGCAATTAACGGGTGTTGAAAATATATTTAATAATTACAATAAAATAATACAATCGTGTTAACGTTTTGAGCCTTACTGGGACTTCTTCAGAACCATAAAACTATGAATACCACATTACGCATATTTCGTATCAATTTACACTAAAAGAATCGGAGTCGATCTCACGCACTAATTTACATTACTCAGAGCAGATCTCACCTATGAATATGGACAGAAAGTCAAAGTGAAGTCGGAGAGTCGAAGAGTACCTCTTCGGATATTCGTCAAAGTTACATACAAATTCAGCCGTATTCTTCGTTGCATGTCTCATGTGTGTCCATGAAAACCATGTGATTAAGAAACCTTCTCTGTCGCATACCAACTTAGTGACAACTGTATAGAAATTTTTTGAAATCCCATAAGAAACAAAATAAATTTTATTGATTGAATTCAGATTGGTAAGAGGACTCACATAAGCGATCAATACAACGAGAATGAATGTGAAATCTTTCCATCGTCTTCCGAAAGCGTGTGTTCGTCGCGAAGGATTACAGATAACTGAAAAAGTATTCGTATCGTAAGGGCACAGCAACCAATAGTCATTGTTGTTAACAAACCATTTAAGATATCGATATCAAAATATCAGAATAGGCATCGCCCAACAATTCGGTGTCCTTATTTAAATTTATACCATTAGGCTGCTCTTTAATATGAATCATTTCCGCGGTCAGTCTTTTTTTATAATTATGCTCGATTTCTAAGATGCGTGTATTATCCCAATCGAATAAGTGATTGAATTTAGTAATGTGTTCTGAGACAACCGAATGTTTAGACTCATCCAATCTAATATTGTTTTTATGTTCTTTTAATCTAGTGTGCAGTTGCCTCTTAGTCTGACCGACATAAGAGGCATCACAATTCTTACAACAGAATTTGTATATCACGTCGTTGTTAGAAAAATAGGAATTCCTATCCTTCTGGACCTTAATTAAGTTTATTAAGAATACGATATCCCACTTTCTTTTCGAGCCATCTTATTTAACACAAAATAGGAACAATCTATAGTCTGTTGGACAGAGCAATCATGTTGTCACACCCTAGCTTTTACAATAAAAATATAAGGTATTTATGCATAAAAGGGCCGTCCTCTCCGATGACCTTGACCTTGACATATGTTGTCAAGGTCACCCTCCTGAGTGACCTTCAGAAGGTTTTAGCCGTCAGTCATTGTTTATTAAAAAGTTATAAACAAAAAAATTTTGAAAAATATAGCAGCTATTTTGAGTATTGGAAGGCATAAATGACTAATATATATGTCGAAATAGTTCGCGCATACAGTTTTCACGCGAGACAAGTTGTCACATGGGTTCGTGGCGCGCTTTACAAACTCGTTTATTGTATATCGCCACAAATATTCACACAGATGATCGACTAACTTATCTTGTTTAATACCACCTCTACTTAAACGAGCTTGTAAAGCGCGCCACGAACCCATGTGGCCCCTCGTTTCGCGTGGTAAGTGCGGCAGTCTCTGCCTCCCTCCTTCGCGGCTGTTCCCTTTTGTCCTACTGTCTTTCCTTCCTGTCCTCTTCGTCCTCGCCCGAATTCATCAAAAGCTTCTCCTCCATCCCTCTCGTGATCTCGTCCTTCTCGGTCATCTTTGAACTCCTGCTTTCTTCTATTCTCCTTTCTTTTCTCCTTTCTTTCTCCTCTCTTTCTCTTACCCTCGTCTCCACCGATTTATCCTCGCCCATTTTCACCCTTAACCTGCTCCCTTCCTTTCTCCTTGTCTCCAATACCCTCCGCTTATCCTCCTCATTCCCCATCTTTACCAGTATCGTCACCCAGTCCCCTCTCTGTCCTACCACACTTACCTCTCTTATCTCCACCTTCATCTTTAGTCCTTCCGCAAACAGTTCCTTCACCTTCTCCCAATTTGATTCCTTGCCTTCCCACCTCTCCTCCTCGATCCTTATTATCACATTCTTCCTTCTCTTTTCGTCGTCGCTCCTTTCATCCTCTCCTGCCCACCATTTCCTCTTCCCTGCCTACCTTTACTCTCTTCACTATCATCCCTCTTCCTTTTGCCCCCACTTTGCTTCATTCTTTCCACCTTTCCTTTCAATCTCTTTATCTCCTCCTTCAGCTCTTCTAACTCCTCATCTTTCCTTTTACCGTCCTCCTTAACCTCCTTTAACATCTTCCATACTTTCTCTTCCACTATCTTTTCCACCGCCTCCTTCTCTATTATTATCCTCCCTTTACATTCCATCCTTCCTTGGTTATCTGTAACATGCACATTGAGTTACTCTCCTCTCCCTTACTCTACTTTCCTCTCCCTCCCCTCTCTCTCCCTCTCCTTCTCCCTTCTCCTTTTCTCTTTTCCCCTTCTTCCCCTACCCCTTCTCCTTACTCTTCCGACTCCCCTTTTCCTTCCAATCTTTCCCCCTCTACTTCCATCATCCATTCCTCTCCCCCCCTTCCTCACCCAATACCCATCCCATCGCTTCCTGCCAAATTCCTCCTCCTGATTTCCACCTTCTACATTCCTCCCATACATGCTCCCATGTTTCCTCCCTATATTCACACAACCTACATTTCTTCTTCTCTTCCCCTTCCCAATACCTGCTCTCACTCAACTCATTCCCTAATCTAAACCTCGCTATCCTTCTCCATCTGCTCTCTCCCTATCCCTTTTTCAAATACCCCGGAATACCTTCTTCTTTTATTACCTTGTACCACCTATTAAATTCCGATTTCTCGATCTTCTCCCATCTCTCTTTCCTTTGCTTCTCCTTATCTTCTCCAAATAGCGTGTAGTGCCATTCGTCTCCTTCTTCTCTTACTGTCCCTCCCTCCTCCTTTTTTAAACCTCAATGAAGTGTTCTTAGCGCCCTTGTCTCAAGGTCCTGTAATACAATATCAGCTAGGTCAAGGGACAGAGATGAGCCCATGGGAGTTCCGAATTTCTGCTTATGAATGTTATTGTTGAATTTAAAAAATGTAGATTCAAGAATGAGCCGTATTGCACGAATAAATTCGTCTTTAGGGATGTCACATTTTTTGGAGATATGCTCCCATCTATTACAAATGCCATCGATGGCTAAGTCTATAAGTACATTAGTAAAAAGCGATACAACATCAAAAGACACAAGGATGTAGTTGTCCTCCCAAGAGATATCTGCTTGTAACTGTAAAACTTGCAAGCCTGTCAGAAGATATTAAATAAACGATGTTCATCAAAATGACTTTAAAATCGTCAACTACAATGTAGACAGATGTTTCATAAACTTTTTTTACATTTTTTAAAATACTTTAAGGTGACAGATCCACGTATGCACTTAGAAAGTACCGAAAAAACATATGCACTTTAAGGGTTAGTTATACATTATATAATAAATTAAACATTAAATTTAATAGTAAAAACTTTATTAAAGATTATCTCCACTTTTCTTAATAAAATGATAAATAAGCATATGTTGTTATTTCAGATGAATGCAAATATGTGGATATGTTCCCAACAGAGAGGCAGATGAAACTGGATCCAAGTTTAACAATAAATACTACAATGTTGAGTAAGTATGCTAAGTTGACTTTTCAAGATTTTGATATTTATCTATTCATAAAAACAATAAATTATTTATTGCAAACTATCAATTTTGTTAAAATAAATAGTACATGTAAATAGTACAACACAGGTAAATGGTACATACGGTAAGTAGTACAATATTTCCATCCAATATACTGAATTCTAGTAATTAGGCTGTGAACGGGGGGGGGGGGGTGTCAGTCCCCCGGAGGCGAGATGTGCGAAATGTTGCTCGAAGGACCAGAGGGGGGTAATTATAATCCCCTCACGACTAGCTATAACGCGAAAGCAAAAATGCGCATGCAGCAAAATTGTAAAAGCGAAAAGCGACTCACCGTGTCGGTCGGCCGTCGTCCCCTGGAATCCACCGGGCCTCGTCCTGTCCGTGGGCCTCGTGGCCGCTCAGATAGCCTCGTCTGGTTCGGCATGCAGCAGGCAAGCACGTGCAAGCAGGTGAAAAGCAAAGCCAAAGCAAGCAGGCAAGTAAATCAGGCAGGTAAAGCAAGGCAGCAGGAGAAGATCGCACTCCTGGAGTAGCGAATGGCCTTCTGGAGGTTCGGGTGGGTCGATGTGCACCCCGAAACCTCGCAGCGGTGAAAGAAGCGTAAGACGGCTGAGCGAGTTTTGTTCCGTGCTTCACGGCTCCACGACGATGAGTGCCGTAAGACGACTTGACGATGAGTGCCGTAAGACGGCTTGACGATGAGTGCCCGCGGTCCTGAAATGTGCCGCGGGCGAGTAGGTACTCCCTTTTTTGGGGGGCAGTGGGTGCCGTCGGCGGATGGGCGATGGCAGCACCAACAGGTGAGTCGCATGTTTTCGCCGCGATCCGCCGACGTTTCGCGCGACAATTACGAAAAGGAGAAAATATGTATAACTAATTTAATTACTACTACCTATGTACAGTTACACGACTAATCTAAACTATGTACACGGCGGTACGCCAAACAGGCTGAGTTACTGCATTTTTCTAATTGTAAGTAAAGATAGAAAAAAGTAGAAAAATTTTTTTATTATTTTCAATAAAAATATTATTTTCCGCTCGTTTGAAGCAAAGGCTATAATGAGGAATAGGACCAATATACGAGCATTAATCGATGTTATAAATTTTAACTTATATCCAGATTTATTAAATTGACGTTTCGTACCGTACTTCTTCAGAATTGTCAATTAAACGAATAATTAATAACTAACATATATCGGGGTCAAAACAAAATAAATCAAACATGGAGACGTGCCGCAATCACATAGTCAAAACTTAAAAATTATGGAACCCTCTCTTCTCAAGTCAGTCATGCTCCAATTGATTTTCCGTCTTATTGAGTATATCGTCGTCCCGTGGAGACCCATGCAAGTCCACAATTTTGATAGGTGCCATACATTTCTGGACCATCTTAGTGGCAACTGGATAAATGTATTTAAATGAGATGATATAATATCGAATTTTAAACCAAGACTTACATAAGTGTTCAGAGATGACGGGAACCATGACAGACGATACTTCTATGGTATCGGTTTTTTATTGTTTTATTGATTTATCACTTTTTCTGACGGTAATTATATTTTTTCGAACAATACATCAATGCACTTGTAAGATGCAACTACACTTCTTTCTAAGTGAAATCATATATTTTTTAGCGTAAATCGACTTTTCTCATTATTTTAAGTATAAAAGAGCAAGTATAAAATAGCAAAGTAATCGGAAAATCAATAATTGTCAGATATTATCAAGAGACACGGTAGCGTCTTGTGTCAAGTACACGCGCAGCGCGAGATACTACCGTGTATATTTACGCGAGTATGATTATTATTTTCGTCGGACAAATATAGCCTTTTTTTCTCATTTTCCTATTTTTCACGCCAGAGTGATGCCAGAGAGTGAGCGAGTGAAAGAGTAAAAAAGCGAGCGAGATAGCGCGCATTGTTGTGCGTGAATCAGGAGAAGTGAGCAAGAGAGAATAAAAGAGTGAGCGAAAGAATGAACGAGTGAGTGGGAGAGTAAAAGAGCAAGCGAAATAGTACGCATTGGTGCATTGTTGCTTCTTTTCCGCGTGTGCGGCGGTCGTTGTATTTTGTGGCAAATTTGACAGATGGTGACAATTATATACAGTTATACAAGGTGAGCTCGCCTAAGATCGGCCACCCGATTAAAGGACACGCCCACACCATAAAGGATTTTGTACGGAAACACATAGGAACGGAGAAATTAAAAAAATAAATGGTAAATTGTATGATTTACTAATTACTAATTAATGATTACTGATTACATATTAATGTGTGTACAGACAGTACATATAAACATACATATAAACGTGAGAGCGGCAAAAAGAAACCAAAACCTAGACCAAAATTCAAAAACAAAATAAAAATTTAAATATTTAAAAAGTTAAAACTAACCTATACAACCTAAACCCAAACTAACCTCACCTCACCTCACCCCACCAAAGAGATGAAAAACCAATGAGAAAGAAGGCTGCTGGAAATTCGTACATTTTTCATTGCTCAAGAGACGTAATCGCAATCACAGTCGCAGCCGCTAGCCGCTAAGCGACAGAGGATGCTTCATAACAAGAGAAAGACGCTTTCGGACTATAGATTAATGACAAATGAATATCTGTATTAAATCTTCGCCTTACTCCAAATTTAATGAAACTTGCAGCAAGTATTCGCACAGATAATCGACTAACTTATATTGTTTAATACCACTTCTACTTAAACGAGCTGCGCGCCACAAACCCATGTGGCATCTCGTTTCGCGCGAAAAGTGTATGCGTGGAGGCAGTAGGTTCCGCCCCCCTGCGGATGGAATCCTTTAAACGAAATTGGACAATTCGTTGAATCTAAGTTTATCAAATTTTATCTTTCTTCCTATTTTATCCGACACTGTATACTTGTCGTAACTTTTCGTTGAATCAAAAGGTTCCCATCTACTCGCTGGAAAAATGTGTTTGTTCTTCTCGTACCATGATCTAAAATAACATAAAGGAGAATTATACAAAGTATTCTTTCAATCGTGATAAATACCTAAGTAAAATAAAATAGCATGCCAACATTGTGATATTGCTTCATAAGTTTTATCATTTAGTATATTTACCTTAGTTACAATAAAATCGTAAAACGTCTAATGGTGCGGTAATATAAGATCCTCCTTGACATACATTAACTGATCTGCCATTACTGTTTTAAGCTCACTGAATTCATGCCTCAGAACTTCTAAACATCTCTGAAGAAGCTGATAGATAGAATTACCTGTATGTGAAAATTAAATTTATGCAGGAGAACATTATATATCAATCACGCCAATGTTACTCGAAAAGTGATACTAGAGTATCTCTAAATCACTGATACATTCACCTTTCTTCATTATAACACTCCGACGATGGCCATATCCATCCCAAACTGAATGTGATCTCAATTTCTTCTTCCTTCAACGCGTTTTATTTTTTAGCACATTCTTGCTTTAATAACTTATGACGACGACGATGTCCGCTCGGTCTCGCCGGCCGAGAAGGGGCGCGCCGTCACTTTACCGAATGGCCAACGTCTTTAGAGGACTCTACGTTAATTCATAACCGATGGTAGCTCGACCGAATACCTCGCAAAACTGGGTATGGGCGCCAGGTGCGATTCCCCGCACCACGAGACACGAAATCTTGATTTCTGATTATCTCAGGCTTGAGTCCGATATAGGAGGAGAGGGAGCGCAGCGCAATTAACACATCACAATTATAACAAGATAATATATTTAATGAGAAAACATATAGAAGAGAACATTTCGGCCGCGATGGCGGCGCAACAGTTCACGCCGCGAACGCGATACTTTCGGACCGAAGTACGCTAGGTGCAACCTGCTTCTCAATAGAAAGTTACAACGAACCCCGCCCCGTGTGTCTTGGTACTGACACGCAGATCACGACAAAATTCCACCCTGAATCGCGCGGTACCGACAACGATTAATTACCACTCGACGCAACATTTTTACCCTTCAACGCACACATAACTCGACGCACATTTCACAACTCGACGAAAAATTAGCCGCGAACAACTCACGAAACGGTAACGACGTCGAAGAGGAACGGCTCGCAATACGATTTCTATTCGCGATACGATACGCTTTCAACACTCTACGCGATCTCGCAGTCCCGAAATGGCCGCGAATCTCTCTGATTCCGCGAGTCCCGATGACCGCGGATCTTTGATTCCGCGAGCCCCGAAATGGCCGCGAATTCTTACGAGTCCGCGAGCCCTGAAATGACCCCGCGATTTGGCACTCGCGTGTGACGCCTCGCGAGGTCCGCAATACAAAATGCGAAGGTGTCCTGCACGCCACGACGCGATCACGCGAGTCCCATGCGGCCCCGCGTTGATACGGTGTCCGGCCCGTACAAAGGACACCTCGCCCAAAACCGCTCGATCACGCGAAGCGCATTTCGCCGTTTCCCATACTCCGAGTCTACACAATACGGACACTTAACGCATCCCGACGATACGACAATTAACTCACGAAACGATAACACAGCCACACAAAAAAAAAAAAAAAAAAAATTTGCGGAGCCAAAAAAGCGACCTATATAGCATTGTAGTATTGGTCCAGCATAGTCGAAATCCAAATTTTTGGAATTTTCTGCTTACCAGTTTTTTTTTTATTTGACCTTGAATTTCGGGTTTAGGGTGAATTCTTCCAAGTTGCTACTAAACATCTGAAATCGTTTTTTTGAGCTGTAAAGTAGATTTTGTTGTAGCTTTTATGTTAAAAAAGGTTTTCCCGAGTTTCGGTCGCGAAAAAAAAATTTTTTTGCAAGTTATTAACAATAAAAGTATAATGTTACAACACGATCAACATTTTTCTCGTGAACGGCTAAACGGATTTTAACAATTCTGACGTCAATTTTTTTATTTAGAAACGTACATTTTAGAAATATGCTTTTGGATATACAAACATCGTATTTGTTTATAAAAATATATTTTTATAAACAAATATATTTTATAAAAATATATTTTTATAAACAAATATATTTAATAAAAATATATTTTTATAAACAAATATATTTTTATAAAATATATTTTATAAACAAATACGATGTTTGTATATCCAAAGCATATTTCTAAAATGTGTTTATAAATAAAAAAAATGACGTCAGAATTGTTAAAATCCGTTTAGCCGTTCACGAGAAAAATGTAGATCGTGTTGTAACATTATACTTTTATTGTTAATAACTTGCAAAAAAAATTTTTTTTCGCGACCGAAACTCGGGAAAACCTTTTTTAACATAAAAGCTACAACAAAATCCACTTTACAGCTCAAAAAAACGATTTCAGATGTTTAGTAGCCAACTTGGAAGAATTCACCCTAAACCCGAAATTCAAGGTCAAATAAAAAAAAAACTGGTAAGCAGAAAATTCCAAAAATTTGGATTTCGACTATGCTCGACCAATACTACAATGTTATATAGGCCGCTTTTTTGGCTCCGCAAATTTTTTTTCGTGTGGCTGTGTAATTAGCTCGACGACACGACCATTAAACGCGTTGACTGTCGGTGGCCGCGCACTCGAACTCCCGAGACGGGCGATTACGCACTTTTCCGGCCGGGCCCTCCCGCGGTATTCCTTCCGAGATTTTAAGACGAATTACATACTTTCGCGGCACAACGCGACTCCCGGGAGGACCTCGGTACTGCGACGACCTTACTTGCGGTGCTTGTGCAGTGGCCTTACAATTGCTCGCTTCGGTCGCCGGCAACAGGTGGTTTCGCAGCTGGGGGTGGATGGCACCTCTCAATGTGACGGCTCGCTCGACAGTGACGACCCTCTGGCCCGGCGGGACCACGCCGGGCCCGCGCCTGCGCTCCTGCGCGCCGGTGTTGCACGCCCTGTCCCTCTTGACTAGTGCTGCGCCCTCGTGACGCTGCGCCTGACCAAGGCGCCCTCGCGTCTGCCTCCACCCGCTTGCGGTAGTGCCAAGATGGCGCCGGGTCCGGCTGTCCAGGCCGCGACTCCGGGATCGGTTGCTCGATGGCCAGGCTGGCTAGGCCATGGCTCGTCGACCGGTGGCATCACTCCGGGGGTGGTTACCCCTTTGACGGGGACCTTCGTCGGGGCGTCCCCCTTTCCGGTTCCTCCGTGTTCGGATTGTCGTTCCGTGTTGTGGGCCAGCGTTCTCCCTGACAGGCGCTACGCGGTACCGGCTACGGGCCCCAGCGTGACCCGTCCGTCGGCCGTCCGTCCTCGATACGTCTCCAGCCGGTCGCTCTCAGATTCCCTCGGTGCGACTTCGAGTCGGTACAGAAATTCGGGGCCACCTGCTCCGCACCGCCTCGTAACCTGTAAGTCTCGCAAATTCTTAACCTAATCTTTACGCTAATGCTCCGCCCGCCTCGGGCGGAGGCACCACCCTTGACGTCTCCCTCGGCCGAGCTACCATCCGGGCCGGGGACGTGACTTTGTCACGTCACAACTCCCCGCTCCCAGACGAGCGCCGAGGGGGACGTCGGCCCCCGGTATGCCGGCGACCGCCGCTCAAGTAACCTCCCGTCCGCCACTTAATCAGTCACACAATAAGTCTCTACTTGCCCTTTGTCCCGAGAAATCCGGGTCCCGTCCGCCCGTTACCGTCAACGTCCCTCTTATTCCGCATCCCACCCACCACATATCACCCACGAAATCTCGCCGACCGTACCTGCCTGGCTTACTCTCGCTAACCCGATATCCCTGACTGAATCTCCTTCGACCGAATTTCATTGACCTAGCAGCCCGGACCGAATCTCACCCACCGGACCCCACCGCGACGACCGTTCGTCCTCGCCCCGGTTCATGGTTAGTCGACATGCAGGAAAGAACGGAAAAAGGATTCCACACTCAAGTTCACACACAACCCTTTATTGTTCCACACAGAAAAAAAACGAAAAAAAGGGGGGGTCTCAACTACTCCCTCCACTCGCGAAATCCGGTAGAAGTCCCTCCTGGGAACCCAGGGTCGCCTCAGCTCACTCCCTCCTCGGTCGACTGCGGCTCCGCTGGCGGTCCCGCGGCCCGCGGGGGGCGCCGGATCCCTGCTCCCGATACCCGGGCCCGCAACGGCGGCACTCACTAAGGGTCACCCCCCCCCCCCGCCCCGCACCCAAACTCTCGCTCTCGGGGGTGGGGGCAATTCGCGTAGGAGTGCCCCATCTCCAAGCAGTTCCAGCATCCCCGCGGGAACCTCACGGCGTCCGGTGATAGTGGCCGCGTCTGCGTGCCGGTCTGGCACGCGACCACCGTGTCGGTCTGCGTGGCCCGGTCGCATCTGCCCACCCTCGTCTTGTCTGCCTGGCACCGCAACCCGCGCAAATCCGATATCCCCCGAGGCATCCACCAGGTCTGCACCTCGCGATCAGTCCGGGCTGGGGGCCCGAGCATCTCTGGGGCCGCTTGCACCTCTTGATCCCTTTGGTCCGGGAGTTCCTGCACCGTCGCGTGCCCCTCGGCCCTTAGGGCCTCCCACATTTCCTCCAGGATCCGGCCCAGGGCGTCCCAAAATTCGGGGTTCACCCGGCCGATGACGACCCGCACCTCCAGGTGGTCCATCCAGAACTCCGCCCACGCCCTGCGGGCGAATCGTCGGGCCATAATATTCGATGGCACCTCGGCACCCTTAATGAGTTCGGCAACCGCGGCAAACCCAGCAACCTCGGCAGTCTCGGCAATCCCTACGGGGTCGGTATCAGGGGGGTAGTACGGCTTGACATCCTTAATGTGGGTTTTCCCAAGGGACGATCCGTCCAGCTGCGCCAACTCATACACAACCGGAGAGATCACCCGCTGAATTCGCAAAGGCCCCTGGAATTTGGGCGCCAGTTTTCCCGCGATATTTTGTGCTGCCGAGGACAGCACATGCTGCCGTTTTAACACTAAGTCCCCCACACGGAACCTTCGCTGTCGTCTACGCAGATTATAATACGCAGTCTGCCTTGGTTCGCTTGATCTAAATTTTCTATTACCCACTCTTGCATGGCCTGCAGTTCGACCATGCGCTGCGACCACTCCGCAGGGTCTTGGGGTTCAATTTGAGCCACCTCTTCCCCGCGGTCACGCAACAAATTCGGCGGTATTAGCTCGCGTCCGAGATTCACGAATGGCGGGGACGTACCCAAGGACGAATGCGACGCGGTATTGTACGCGAAGCGAAACTGCGGGAGGTACTTATCCCACTCCCTATGATCCCTCTCGATAAAGGACACGATCATCGTCTTTAAAGTTCGGTTAACCCTCTCTACAGGGTTGGCTTGCGGATGGTAAGGCGGCACGGTGGTGTGCGTGATACCGTTCTCTTCGGCAAAGCCTCTTATAACGCGATTCACAAACTCGGTTCCGTTGTCGGTGAGTAGGATCTTCGGCGTACCCCACCGCGACTTTGTCACGTCACATACTTCAGAGCTCCAACCATTGTTATTATAAAACCTTTCTCGTTCTAAATTATATAAATCCTTTTTCTTTTTAACCATTATGTCTCTTTCATCCCAACATGCCTTTCCTAAACTTCCGTCTTTTTTCTCTCTGCTTCTTTTCTCGAACCTCATGGCTCTTATACCCCAACAGATTTTTAGTTTCTTTAATCCTAGTTCCCTTAGTATTACATACCTCGGTGTGCAAAAATCAAATCTAAATACCCATCTTACATAATCCAACATGACTTTTTCCAGCTCCTTTTTTTCACTCCACCCCCATATCTCCGCTCCGTATTCCATCACACTTTTCACTAGGTACTTAAAAAGCGTCCATCTCCTACTAAAATCATCTATACATAATCTTTCTCCTAAACCCCAGACCCTATTTGCAGCGATCCTTCCTTTCCTTTTCAATTCTTTTATATGATCGACATAATTACCTTTCTTATTAAACGTGAAACCCAGATATTTAAACATTTCTACTTCCTCTATTATTTTTTCTCCCCATTTCCATGTCTTCCTGCCTTTTTTTACCTTTACTATTAAATACCAACACTTTAGTTTTTTCTGTATTTAATTCTAGTTTCCTTTCTTTTAAAAATCTTTTTAACGTGCTCATCATATCTAGTAAAGCCTCTCTATTTTTCGCTACCAAACCCATATCATCCGCGTATGCTAATGACCACACTCTTACTCCTCCAAGCTCTACACCTCCTATGCCACGCTTTTCTAAAGCTTTATCAATGTCCGCATTGTATAAATTGAACAGGGGGAGACTCATCACACAGCCCTGCCTTACACCTTTCTTCGTCTTGAAGCACCTTGTGAACCCATCCTTCGTCCTTATTGTCACCTTCGTCTCTTTGTAAATTTCTTTTATCCTGTTTATTAAACTGCGATCCACTCCTTTCTCTTCCATTATCTTCCATAAAATTCCTCTGTCTACGTTGTCGAATGCTGCTCTTAGATCCACAAATATTGTGAAAATCTTGTCTTTCCCAATTGCCATACCTTTCTCCTTCTCCCTTCGCACTATATGGTTCAAGATAAATATATGTTGTCCATCGTAGACCTCCCTTTCCTAAAACCGGCTTGGCTGTCAGGTATCATCCCTTTCCTCTCCATTATTTTCTCCAATCTGTTCTTTAGGATTTCCGCATATACCTTGTATGAAATGCACAGCAGAGAGATCCCTCTATAGTTGTCTGTTCTCTCTTTGTCCCCCCTTTATATAAGGGGACAACTATACTTGTACGCCATTCGGTCGGAATTTTACCTTCCTTCCAAATGAGCTTCAACAGATCAGTTAGACCTCTTCTTACTGCTGCGCCCCCATACCGCCATGCTTCCATTGGGATTCCATCGACACCTGCAGCTTTGCCTAACTTCATGTTCCTGACTGCCCTCACTATCTCCTCTTCTTGCAACTCCCTTTCTGTATCTTGAACCTGTTCTTCCTTTCTTTCTTCTGTTCCCATGTGACGCACCTCCAACGCCTCTTCCCTTACATTCATCTCTGTCCCACCTAACAACTCCATGAAGTAACTTCTCCAGTTCTCTTTCGGAATATTATTCTCTTTCCATTCTTTCTTCTTTCTTCGACTGTTTATGTAGTTCCAAATTTTCTTTTCGTCTTTCAGTTTTCTTAATTCCTCTTCTTCCCTCTCTCTCTTCTCCATCCTTTTCCTCTCTAACCACCCCTTCATGCATTTCTTTCCTTCCAAATAATCTTCCTTACTTCCCTTTCCACTTCTCCATCTTCTGTACTTTCTTTTCACATCCCTCTTCTTTCTGGTGCAGCTCCTATCCCACCAATCTTTATGCCCTATTTTCCTTCTCTTCTTTATCTTGATTTCCTTATAAACTAAGGCTCCCAGGATCCAGTTTTTTATTTTCTCCCATTTCCTATCCACCGACTCTATTTCCTGGTCCTCGTTTCCATTTCATACCTCCGTCCTCTCCCTGTATAATTTCCTTGCCTCTCCGTTCTAACATATGATCTTCTTTGACATCTTCTGTTCCTCTTCTTCCTCTTCTGTCCACCCCTCTATTTGTCTCGCGTTCTCCTCTTCCTCCAGTAACAAGGTCAGAGGCAAATGATCCGAGTCCACCCTGTCCCCTATTCTAAATTCCAACACTCGTTCTTGCGCACTATCGTTTACAATTGCATAATCGATTACCGAGCACCCTCTCGCACCCACATACGTATATTCCCCATCCCAATCCCCTTCTGTACATTCATTCAAAAAATGCCATCCTTTTTCATTTATCATATCCACAAAACTTCTACCGCCATCTCCTATAACTTTATCTTTACTCTCCTTTTCAAAGTCATACTCATCCTCCCTACACCCTCCTAAGTTTCCTATTCTAATATTAAAATCGCCTCCTATAATAATATCCTCCCCTTCGCATCCTTCGCATTGCTCTGTTATTTTCGCCATTTTCTCTTCAACATCTTTCTTTGCTCCTACATTATATACTGTAAAAATATTTCGTCCTTTTTCCTCTTTTACTATTCTCGTTCGTGCAATACTTTCTGTAATCATAATACTTTCATTTTTCTCCACTTCTGCCCCCCGATCTTTTCTAATGCCTATCAGTAACCCTCTCTTCGTCCTACCCTTCCTCCTTTCCCTTACAGCGTTAATGTTTTTCCAGCTGTGCGTTTCCGGCAGTCTCCCCCTAATTCTATCCCATCCCTTCTCCTCTAACCATGTTTCACATAACCCTATATAATCGAAGCCTACTATGTAATTCCAGAAATCTTTGTCCTGCCTCTCGATACCCGCAACATTCCAAAAAATTATCTTTCGCCTATTTTCATTCTTCAGCTGCTTCACTTTTCCGACCTCCATTCGTGTTGTTCGCCTGTTATCATCTTGAATGCCATACCTCTTCTCCTAACTTGGCAACCATCTAGAAATTTTCCTTTTCTATTAGCTTATTTTCTTCCTCGCTCCATACATACTTCCTACCTCTTCTGTACCTCTAGCTTCCTATAACCTATTTTCACCCAATTTCCTTCTGTTTTCTCTTTCCATGTCCTTTCTTTTATCCGTCTTTGCACTTCTCTGTCCTCAAAGGTCAGGTCGTGATCAATGAAAATTTTCTTACTTCCCAGCTTCTTCTCCTCCTTCATGATGTTATCCTTCGATTCCCAGTCCATTTCAACTATTACTATCTCTCTTCCTTCTTTGCCTGTTGACCGCATCTTCTTTACTCCCGCTTTTGCACCAAACTCCCTCTCAAGAAACGTCTCCGCTGTGTCCATTAAGCTCTTGTTTTCCTCTTTATGTAATCCTCTGATCACTAGATTATTTTTCTTTTCCTTCCTTTTCTTCATATTTCTTTCTCTCTTCCTCACCATCTCCGCCACCTTTCCCACAATCTCCTCCATTTTGACGCCGGTCGCCTCCTCCGTTGTGTTTTCACTCCTTCGTTCGATCTTCGATAGTCTCCTTTCTATCTTATCCATCCTTTCCTCTACCTTTTCTTCTTTTCTTCTCCAACCCTCTTCTAAGACGCTCATCCTCTCTCTCATCTCTCTCATCTCGTCCCTTAGGTCCCTCATCTCGCCTCTAATTTCTCTCAGGATTGCTAATAGCGTACCGTCTACTTCATCCTTCTTTGTTGCTGACAGTTCTCCTTCCTCTTCTCTCTTCTTACCTACAGCACCGACTCCTTCCTTCAATTTGTCTATTCCTGGTCGCGTTCTCACGGTCTTGTTATCTCTCTTGAAAATTTCCTTCGCACGTTGTTCGTTTTCCTCTTTTTTCCTCTTAGCTTTCGCTAACTCACATGCCGTGCTGTTATCACTCGTCATAAACTCCAATATGCTGATCGAGTTCGATCTTTCTCTCATTCTTAGCTCCTCCTTTGTGAGTCTTCCTTTTCCTCTTTTTTCTTCTTTTGGTGTGGCAAAAATTTCTTTACCCGTTTTTTCACTACTTACACTATCCAAAATTGTCCTCTCGCCTGCCTCTCCCTCCATCCTGTACGTCGCTCGTTCACGCTCTCCCTTTAGTCAATCTCCTTAACCGCAGCCTCTATGCCTAGACTGTCCCGTCTAGTGTCGCTACCTACTCTATGCGTGTCGCAAATCTCGCTCCCTTTTGAACGCACCGCGTTATTCTCCCACCTTCTCTCACCTAACCTCTCCCTCTCACTAAAACATTTAGCGTTCTTTTCCTTCACTAATTAATATTTCCCTGCTACATCTATTATCCTATCCTAAATTTAATTTCTTCCTCCTGGCTTTCTATCGGTTTAACGCCTACCTCGCCTCCTATTTCCCTCCAAACTCTCGCCTAATTTATCCGCAACTCTCACACGCATGCACAACACACACGCTCCACTAACCAAGTCCTCGATTTTCTTAGTTAAAAATCTTGTTTTAAAACTATTATATCCTCCACTAGAACAACTCAGAACAAAATTTTTAAGACCAGAACAAGAGCCTAAAGAGCACTTTAGTCTTGGATGTTGAGAATTATTTGGTCTCTTGTCTTTTCTCTTTTTTTCTTTTTTGCTGGATATTTTTGTAATTTTTTTTATTTTTTTGCTGGATATTTTTGTAATTTTTTATGTAATGCTTTTTTAAACTTTTTTAAGGTTTTACTTGAAAAAAACTAACTTTGAAAAAATTTTTTTATGTTTTAAGTCTTTAATTCTTCCCTAAATTTATTTTCCTCCTCCTCCCTTTTTCTATCTGGCAAGAAACTTGTATTTATATCTGGATTTTTCTCATCTTCTTAATCGCGGGGCCATCAGATTGCACATTTTCTGACTGCGGAGATTTTTCGGCATCTTTTCTTCGCCGCTAGCGCTCTTTCCTTTTCCTGCTCTTTTTCACGTTCCATCTATAGGAAAATTATTACACATCAACTCAATAAGCGTTGAACTCGCATACATAAGTGAATCTCGCGTTTTATGTAAAATTTTGTAAAAAACCGGTAACTTAACCTATGTTTACTCGAGCGTTACTTCTGCAGTATAATAACTTACGATAATTTCTTCGCGTAAACGGGAAAATCTCCTCGACATCAGCTCCCTGCCGTTATAGGATTTTCTTCGTATCCTATCTTCTGAAGAAGCTCATCGAAAATTCTTGATATGTATGACTAGATGACATTCAGAGCACTGGGCAGAAATCACATATTTTGTAAGAAACCGGTAATCTAACCTATACTACGTTTACGCGAGCGTTACTTAATTCTGTAGTAACTTACGAACGATACGATAATTTCTCCACATAAACGGGAGATTTTATATAGTAACTACGATGATATCATTCGTATAAGTTACTACAGAAGTAATACTCACGTAAACGTAAAATACTATAATTCCTGTCACTTAGTCGCATAAAAGAGTCACGGTGCGGTCGCGCTTCGCGTCGTATAATAATAGGATAGGATAATGTAAATAAAACAATTACCTTGAATCAGAAAAAATATTAATCGTCGCATCACGTAGAGTCACGGTCGGTATCGCTCCGCGCGTATATTGATGATGGCGCGAAACACTACCGTGTAGGTTAACTGACTGTGACAGTGTGACAGCGCGCTGAACGCGCACTGTCTGCACTGCGCGCAGGACACACACGTAGTATACATTATATACAAATCCCGTTTACACGAAGAACAATCCCGTTCACGCGAACGAATTATCGTAAGTTACTACAGAAGTAACGCTTGCGTAAACGTAGTAACGGTCGGGCTCGCTCCGCGCGTATTTGGCTGTCACTACCGTGTCTCTTGAATGATGATAGGTTAATGTGACAGCGCGCTGAACGCACTGTCTGCACTGCGCGCAGTACACACACGTATATTTTATTATATTTAAAAGCGATGTTAGCGCCGCATAGTGTCAAAAATGGGAAAGTGACACACCAGTCGCCATTTTTGTCCGACGACGTGGACGTTTCTTAATATAAAACTTTCACATTTTTCGACTTTACGTCGCAATATCTCCGCTCGTAGGGCACGTAGCGGAAAATGTTATAGGAGATACCCCCCCAATTCGAACCCCAAGCTATCGATCAAGCCTACTTAGAACTTGATCCGTTCACTCGTTATATGAGATCTCAACATCTCGAGTACTCGCAACCCGTCGCGTCGCGTAAAAGAGTCACGGTCGGTCTCGCTTTCCTGTGATTTTGAAAAATTGAATAAACTTTGCTGTGACTTGACGCGAGACACTACCGTGTCTCTTGATAACGAAGGCCTCGTAAAGAGAAATAGCAATGCTTCGCTGAAAGGCAGAAGCCTCTCAAAGTATCTTTCTCTCAAATGTCCTTGACCGAAGACGGGTAGATCTCTCGAGATTTCTGAAACCAAAGATCGTACAGGTCGTAGACGAATATCTACGATCTTCCACAGACGAATATCTAGCGGCTCAGAGGTGATCGATGGCCTTATCAGAAATCTAAGAGTTACCTGAATACTTTTATCCACCGTGTGTGGAAGCACTCCTAAAAGGAAATCTCTTTGCATCAAACCAGTAATGGCCGCTTTCTCTCGTCTTTCCAAGCATCCGCCGTCGTCTTTAGCAGAGCCGTGTAATGGCGTCGATCTCTTGTCAAGCCGTGTAATGGAATTTGCTTCTCGTCAAGCCGTGTACTTTAAGTAGCCTCTCGTAATCTATAGTAATTCGTCTTACAGCTCGTAGAAGTAATCGTAGATACCATCGGTATCGTAACACAGAAAGTATAAAACGAAATCAAACTTGAACGGCAGAAGGCTAGAATAATAATCCGTCACTCGCAACGGAAAAGAATCGAATGGCGCCGGTCGCCCGGGCCGTAAGCTCGTGCATGCACGCACGCACCCCTCTTCACGCGGCGATCACGTGAATCGGAGACGGTTGCGCCGCGCGGTGCGCGTAGAACGCGCTACACAAGTAACTAGTGTGGGCACTACTTCAAATGCTATTCGCTCTGGGTACGAGGTTACATCAAAAGATTGCGTATACTTTATAAACTTTTATTCCTACAAAACTATGCCTCGTGTATATCGAAGTAAAGACAAAAGAAAACTGTGTAGTATCTATATGAATATAAAACAAAGAAAAGTCTGGTGTGTCGACACTAGCGTTACAGAGATTTTTAAAGTTTCGAGGTTGGCTACATTGTCTGGTTCCTACAGTGCTCCCCCCTATGTTCCTTCGCGATGATTTGCGAAGGTAACTGATTTAGTTCTGGAGTAAGTACGTAAGGGTACAGCTGACTGGTTTGTCCCTTGCTCCGGTTCTTCGTCAAGTTGTTGGGGTAGCGCCTCGATAAAAGCTGGTTTTTGTCTTTCAATTGAGATGTTACTATTCTCGCCGTTGATTTTCAGGGTGAAGACCTTTTCCGTAGGACGTTCCACGACTTCATAAGATCCTTCGTACGGGGATTCCAATGGTTTGTTGACGACGTCCTTTCTAACAAATACATGAGTACAAGTAAATAGTGTATTATGAATAAATGCTTTGCGTTTTTCGTGGTGTGCCGCAGGACTGGCACGAACTTGCCGCATGTGTTCACGGAACTTCTCGATGAATATTTGAGGATCAGCCGGGATATCTTCGTTAGAGAAGAATTCTCCTGGTATGCGTAACGTGGTATCATATCTTAACTCCGCTGCCGTTGCTTTAATGTCCTCCTTATAACTTGAGCGTAAGCCCAACAGGACCGTGGGAAGTATTTCTGTCCACCTTGAGTTTTCCTGGCATTTAATTGCAGTTTTTAACGAACGGTGCCAGCGTTCGATCATGCCATTAGAGGATGGATAATAAGCGGTTGTGCGAATGCGTTTACATCCTAAAAGATTGGTTAGTGCTTGAAAAAGTGCGGATTCGAATTGCGTACCTCTATCGGTTGTTATAGTAGTAGGTACTCCGAATTTTGCGATCCAGTTCGAATAGAAGACGGTTGCGACTGTGTCTGCAGTGATATCGGCGACGGGAACTGCTTCTGGCCAACGCGTGAAACGATCGATCATTGTGACACAATAACGATATCCTTGCGACTGCGGTAATGGGCCGACTATATCCAAATGGACGTGCGTCGGGCATTGGAATTTTCTCCGGTTGGGTGTGAACGTGTCTGCTTATTTTATTTCGTTGGCATGTTATACAAGCACGCGACCAGGCCGTGATATCTTTTCCCATGCTGGGCCAAACAAAAGTCCGCTGTATCAATCTTCTAGTGACGCGTCCGCTTGGATGAGATAGCGTATGAGTAACGTTAAATATTTGTCTTCGAAGACTTGCGGGTACGTAAGGTCGAACGTCGTCTTTCGAAACATCACAATACGATGTTGTATCAGTGCCGATTAGACATAGTTTGCGTAACTTAAGTGATGAATCTGATTTAAGAAGCTGTTGGAGTTCTCTGTCCGAAGTCTGCTCTCGCGCGAGTTCGTCAGTTGATACAACCCTTGGTAAGTCGATGGTGCTCAAGCGCGATAAAGCATCAGCCACAATGTTGTCCGATCCACTTACATGGACGATCTTCGTTGAGATTTGGCCGATGAAATCAATTTGGCGAAGCTGCCTTGGGGATGCCTTCTTCGCCTTTTGGTTGAAAACGTATATTAGTGGTTTGTGGTCTGTCACTATGGTTACTTCACGTCCTTCCACGAAATAGCGAAAGAATTTTAGACTCTTGTAAATCTTTAAAAGCTCACGATCGTAAGTGCTGTATTTACTTTCCGCGGTGCTCAGCTTACGGGAGAAGAATGCGAGTGGTTCGAGTTTGTTATTGTGGAGTTGTTCTAACGATGCTCCTATGGCTGTATCTGATGCGTCTGTATGGAGTACCAATGGCGCGTTCTCGACGGGATGTGCGAGTAACGTCTCGTCGGCTAATTGCTGTTTGCATAGTGCGAATGCCTGCTCCGATTCTGGGGTCCATACAACTGGGCGTTTATCTCGACGTTTAGATCCTACGAGGTAAAAGAGTTAAGTGTTGCTTGTGCTTGGGCAGCTCCTTTAACGGAACGTCGGTAGAAATTTATTATGCCCAAAAATCTGCGTAGTTCGCTTATATCCTTTGGTTTTGGATAATTGCGGATAACTTCCACTCGTTGCGGTGGAGGTTTGGATCCTTCGGCATTGATTAGGTATCCTAGGTATTGTACTTCTTCTTTCCCGAATACGCACTTGCTGACATTAATCGAGAGGCCGTATTCTCGAAGGCGTTCAAAAATTATACGGAGATGTTTCCTGTGTTTTGCTGCGTTTCTGAACGCTATAATGATGTTGTCGATATAACAGAATACAAAATCTAATCCACGGAAGATTTCGTCCATAAATCGTTGAAACGACTGTGCGGCGTTGCACAAGCCAAATGTCATTACGTTGAACTCGTACAATCCGAATGGAGTGATGACCGCTGTTTTTGGCCGATCTTCTGACGCGATGGGTATTTGATAATAGGCGCGTATCAGATCTAACGTTGAAAATATAGTGCATCCACGAAGACGGTGATTAAAATCATGGAGGTGAGCAATAGGATATCGATCTGGCTCGGTAACTCTGTTCACTCCGCGATAGTCTCCGCAATAACGCCATTCGCCCGTTTTTTTCCGAACCAAGTGTAACGGGCTAGCCTACGGGCTGCTAGATGGCTGGCAGATTCCTTCGGCAATCATTTGAGCAAATTCGGCACGCGCGGCTCTCAGCTTTTCAGGCAACAGCCGACGTGCACACGCGGCGACTGGTGGACCACGTGTCGTAATGAAGTGTTGTACTTTATGTTTAGGCTCCTTGTGCTGACAAGGTCTCGTTATATCAATGAACTCCTTCAATAAATTGCTATATTCGTCGTTCTGTAGTATCGTGGAAACGAAAGGTGTCGTGACGTTAATTATTTGACCATTCGTTCCTAACTTCGTTATTCCGTCAATCAATCGACGATTATGCAAATCGACTAAGAGGTTAAACTGCACTAAGAAATCAGCTCCTATAATGGCATGAGTGACTTTAGCTACTGTGAAACGCCACTGGAACTTGTGTCGTAATCCTAAATCGACGCTAACGAGTTTTTGGCCAAACGTCGGAATCGGCGAACCATTTGCCGCGTAGAGCGTTAATTCGGTTGGAGTTCGATTGGATGTCATCGATTGCGGTATTATGCTAATGTCTGCGCCAGTGTCTATTAGATATCGCATACGGGATTTGCGATCAGTTAATATGAGGCGTCGTTGCTTTGGAGGGGCTCCCACGTGCGCCTCCGAACGAGGAAGCGCAGTTAATTTTCCTTAGTTGTTTGCTGCGTACTCGCTACAGCCTTTTGCCAAGTACAGGGTGGTCGGCACCTGTAAGCATCTTTACCAAACTTAGCATGATAATAACAATAATCGGTATTTTGCTTAACATTATGCTTACGACCAACGGATCGATCTCTAGGACCACGACCGCGACTTTTCGATCGTCCCTTTCGAGTTTTAACGGTCAACGCTTTTACCTGTTTTTTAATTCTGCGATTTGCTGTTCCAAAGTGGAAACAGGCTGAAAGGTACTTGCTGTGGGTACAGCTACCGCGCTAATTACAGGTTTCATAACCTCCATTGCTTTGTCCGCCTGCATTGCTAGCGTTATGAGGTCTTCCACTCCGCCGATAGCTAGTACAACCCTGATAGACTCGGGTAACTGCTCGAGGAACAAGGTGCGTAGTATAGAATCTCCGCATGCCCTGCCTGCCAAGTTGTGAAGCCTTTGCAAAAAATTGGAGGGATTCTCCTCGCCCATTTTGTGCCCTCGTAATAGTCGTCGCAATTTAGATTCGCTTGTCTCACCGAACGACGAAAATGCGATCCTTAAGCGCCTGATATTTTTGTGTGAGGTGGATTCTCTAAAATATAAGAAACAAACGGCAGTACTTCTTGGTCTAGGTTAAATACCACATACCTGAATTTCGTGTCATCTGCTGAGACACGCGAGAGCTGAAACGCTGCTTCAGCTTGTGCAAACCATAAGTTAGGATTGGCTTTCCAAAAAGGAGGAAGTCTCATTAAGCGAGCCGTATGGACTTCAGGTTCGCGCGGGAAGCCAAGATTCAAGCCATCCTGCCCGCTCTCGGTCTCGAATTCTCGCTGGTTTTCCAGGTCACCGGGGGTTTCCATATTACGCGTGTTCTCCCCGGGTAGCCCGCTATGCTGTGGAGGCGGTGTACGTGACATCATGTTAACTTCTTGGCTCTCGACTTTACTTATGCCACACGGACGAGTCGATCTTTCTGGGCGTGCGATCGTGTACGTAGCCGGACGGTTAATGCCGTTGATTATTTCCAAACGCCGTACATGGTGATCACGTCGGGGTCACCAGTTATTACTGTGCTCACTACTTCAAATGCTATTCGCTCTGGATACGAGGTTACATCAAAAGATTGCGTATACTTTATAAACTTTTATTCCTACAAAACTATGCCTCGTGTATATCGAAGTAAAGACAAAAGAAAACTGTGTAGTATCTATATGAATATAAAACAAAGACAAGTCTTGTGTGTCGACACTAGCGTTACAGAGATTTTTTAAGTTTCGAGGTTGGCTACATTGTCTGGTTCCTACACTAGGGGAACTAAGTCCGCCATCTCGAGCGTGTTTACAGAATCGCTAGTAACTTAAGAAATGCTATAGATGGCAGCACACACACCTTCTCTCCTCGATATATTCTCGTATTTCAAACAACGTTAAACCCATATTTTTAATAGTCTTTAAATTTGGGCGCAAAAAGTGCCTTCGTTAATGCATCAGCCGTCATCTTCTCCGTCGGGATGTGGTCAATCCTGACCTCGCCACAGTCCATCTTTTTCCCTGATAAAGTGATAACAGATATCGATATTTTCGTCCGGGATCTGTATCCGCCGTTATTGGACAAATCGATAGCCTTCTTGTCATTCAAGATGATCGTTAGCGACGAAACTATGGACGGTTCCAAATTGTTAGAAACCCGCCTAAAGTGGTCCTTGCGACGGAATGGCGCTTGAGGCGCACACACGAAAAAGAAGAAGAGATCGCAGATCGGCCATTGTCATTGTCGTTAGAGAGAGGCTTGATTGTAGAAATACTTTTATTCTATATCATAAATACTTCTATATCAGTAAAATATATATATTTCGTTTCATTTATTATATGTATCGTATTGCTAACGCTCGGTCGTTACGTTTGTAATAAAGTTTATCCTTGTAAAAACCAAGTGTGTATCTATTTCTCTACAGTCTAAGTATAAACTCCTCACAAAAATTAAAGGAACACTTAATTTTTCTTAAAAAATAGGACAAATTCAAGCAGCTGTAACTTCGTTAAAAATGAACGAAATTCAACTTGGAAAAAAAAAAAAAAAAAAAATTATAAAGCTTGAAATCTCTACTTTCAAAAGGTCTCTATTATTTTTCAGTTTCTGTGAGTTTGGTAATTTTTACATATAGAAAACTACGAGCTGGACAAAATGGAAAATTTTCTTCTCACTTTGTGGGTCTGTCACGTGCACAAAAAAAATCTGCGAAAATTTTCAACTTTCTAACGTGAAAGCTTGAAGTTTTCCCTACACAATCTTTTTTTAAAAATATTTCTACGATTTTTTGTTGCTGAGTTGCGGATTGAATAAGAAATAAGCATTTTGACTTTGATTCCTCATAACTCCGTTAAAAATCATAGTACCGCAATTCAAAAAACAGATTCTTAAAGCTGAAACTTTGCTCTATTGAATGGTATAATTGTAAGTTTTTTAAGGTTGTATGACCCGTAAGATCTCTGTCAAAAGTTTAAGAAACGTAACATAAAGCTAATTAACATATTTAAGAAGATATTCTTTACTGGAAAGTAATATTTATATTAATATTTTATTAAAATAACGGTTGCCTGTGTTTTTAAGAGCTATAGAGACATTTTTATGCATATTTTCTCGTATGTAAACTTTCACTTTTAATGGTTTTTAGAAAGACTGTACCTGACTTGCAACTGACACAAACGAAAATCTGAAAGTGTGAAAGTCTTTAAAAAGTAACAAAACATAGTAATTACTGTTTAAAAATACTAATGAAATTATATTACGTTATTTATTTACGTCATTTATTAATAAATTAAATACAATAGCTCTCATAAAAAAGTATTTTGATCGCGGCAACATCGGATTTTCTGTAAGTTGGTAGCATTGATCTCACTCGACATCAGCTGCGTGAACGCGAAGTGTGCTCCGAGCACGTGTAATATACAGACGCATCGTTTGAGGTTAGTTTTCGCTTGCGCTACGAAAATGCCGAAAGTAAAACGTTACATGTGGAAAGGAAACGTTACACGTATAAAATATTAATATGTTATTTATTTAATTTGTGAAAGATTTCATATTTATTATATGTGTTGATAATTTATCATTTTAAATGCAGTTATATAATAAACGAAATGTTTACATATAAATTAATAATCGATGGTTATAACATTATTTATGACATTTTGATATTAATTATATTTCGATACACAGGAGGCTCTATTGAAAAAAGTAACGGACCTCTCTCTCTCTCTCTCTCTCTCTCTCTCTCTCTCTCTCTGTAGTATTTGTTATCCTTTACGGAGAGTGACGGAGAGAGAGGTTCTAATGTGACGTCATAGTGCGCTGTTGTCGGATCTCCGTACTTACGAGTTCAGCGAGACCAAGCGAGACTGTTCTCTGTTTGCTTTTTATTCAATATTTCAGAAAATATCCTCGAAGTCATAATTTTTTTGGTTCTAATTTGTTTGTAAGGTGTTTATTAATATTTCTGCAAAGTTTTGAAAGTATGCCATATTTTCTTCGATATTAATTTCTCAAATGAAGTTGAAAAAATAGTGAAACTTGATGAATTCCCATAAGAGCCCATGTTAAATTCAAATTGTTATAACTTTTGAACGGGCCTCGCAAACTTGTTCAAACTTGGCACAATGCTTTATTATTATAATACTCATCACCTGACAAAGTTTGAAGAATTTGGCATTTTTTCTTCTAAGGGGTCATACAACCTTAAATAACATGTAGACATGATACAAATGGATGAAGATAATGTAAAAATTAACGATTTTTCCCTTTTTTATTTTGACCTAGAAAACAATTGTGCAGAACAACAACATAAATTTATTCTTTACGTTTTTTTGTACCTTTAAGTACCCTGCTGTTGTGCCCGTAGCCGTGAAGGAGGGACTTTGTCGGGATGTAGGCGCCCAAAGGATTAGGATCTACTCACTAATAAACGACACTCCGTACTTTACAGTAAAAGAGGATGTATTTGCTCTCACTTTATTACAAGAGGTTTAAATAGTAACTTAAGTCAATACGCTTTAAGTAGGATGCGCGGTTACTCTCAGAAGCGATCTGTCTGATCCTGTCGCTATTGACATATATATTCATTTCATTAAGGCGGAAGGAGTGCGATGACTCCGATCAGAGCACGTACGCTGCTCCGTATCTGTTCCGCGCGACTCCGCCGCTGTCTCAGCATTCTGGGAACAGAACTGTGACTCACTTTCTTCTCGTCACGTTCCTTTTTGCTTCCTCATAGAGGAAGCTTTGTTTTCGTGAATTTCGTACATGAACCTTTGATTGCGTTTAAGTTGGGTCTAATCAACCAAATTTAAAAGAATTATATATGAAATAGGGGTAGAAGAAACCAAAGAAAAGATTGTTTTTTGAGTTTTTTATGCCAATATGTTCAGAGTATTCTAAAACGTCGAAATTTTGCATTAAAAAAACATGTCCGTATGTGTGTGTGTGCGTGCGTGCGTGCGTGCGTGCGTGCGTGCGTGCGTGCGTGTGTGTGTGTGTGCAGATTTAATGTCTGTGGTTGCTCTAACTTCCGCAAATATTGAGATATCGGGCTGAATTTTTTTTAATCGATAGAGTATCATTTAAGGAAGGTTGGTATTGAATTTGGCGATGATCGGTAAAGGGGTTCTTTTTAAAAAAATTTTTGATTTAGAAATGTCCGTGGTTGCTATAACTTTTGCAAATATTGGGCTATTTCTAATTTTATTATATTCTTCAGTCTTTTCTACTTCTATTTCATATATAATACTTTAAGATTAGGTTGATTATCGGTATATCTAATAATCGGTAAAAGGGTTTTTTCTTTATAAAATTTTGAATTATTTTTAGAAATGCCCGTGGTTGCTATAACTTTTGCAAATATTGGGCTATTTCTAATTTTATTATATTCTTCAGTCTTTTCTACTTCTATTTCATATATAATACTGTTAAATATCGCCAGTGGTTATTGGAAGTCGTTTCAAAGAATTATGACAAACCTCGCTTTGAGTGTTTAAATGCACGATGCCTGTTTTATTAATTGATTCTCGTGACAGTAGTAAGGCTTCGATCGTATCGAGTCGATGGTCGAATACAGAGTGGAGTGAAGGCATGTATTCTTAGAGAGTAGTGTGAATGCTACATAGTATATAATCAATATGGTAGAACAATATGGTAGAACAATATGGTGGATCAATATGGTGGAGTAATATGAGCGGAAAAATTGAATATCTTAACACGCCCCCTTAATTTGAACGCTACTAACAATTTTTGGCAAAACAAAAACAAAAGGGGAATCCTTAGATCCATGTAAGTCCGCATTCCCATGCACAGTTCCAATGTCCATCCTTTGGTAGAGCCTTGGTGAGGTAGTCGGCCACCATCCGATTTGTAGGTACATACTCCAGCTTTATGAGACCATTTGCGATCACATCCCTTATGAAGTGGTACCTTATGTCGATATGTTTTGTTCGTGGGTGGTACATGTGATCATTGGCCAGGTATTGAGCTCCACGATTATCAACATAAAGTGTGACATCAGCCATCTGAAAAAGACTTAACTCCTTGAGTAAACTCTGCAGAAATATACCTTCTTTGACAGCCTCTGTCATGCTGATATATTCAGCCTCGGTCGACGAAAGTGCAACGGTCCGTTGCTTTTGTGACTTCCAAGAAATGGCACCGTCTCCGAGCAGATAAACATATCCCGTATAAGATCGTCTGTCCACATTGCATCCGCCCCAGTCAGCATCCGAGTATCCAATCAAGCTTTTGTTGGTTCTCTTATACGACAATCCGAGATCAAATGTACCGGCAAGGTATCTCAATACTCGCCTTGCGGAGATCCAATTCTCCTTACTAGGATTTGTACTAAATTGAGCCAATTTCGACACAGTGTTGGCTATGTCAGGCCTTGTACAAGTAGACAGGTACATAAGAGCACCTATCAACTCACGATAGGGGTAAAACTCCTTAATCGGGGTGGATGATTCTTCCTTTGGCCTCCTTGAGTTGATCTCTGAAGGGGTACTCACTGGATTAGAAGCTTCCATGCCATATCTTGTAAGTAAGTCAATGGTATATCCCTTCTGAGAAACGGTTATTTCATTCTTCTTTTGATGAATTTCTAAGCCAAGGCAGCTCTTGGCCAAGCCAAGATCCTTTATCTGAAATTCGTCCATCAATTGTCGCTTTATCTCACTCACCCAGTCATCATCACTGGAAGCAATTAATATGTCATCTACATAGATTAACAGCAACAATATCTTTCCATTTCGATGTGCTTGATATAAACATGGTTCTTCTTGGGTGGGAAGTAAACCCATCTTCTTCAACCTTTTATTCAGGCGTTTATTCCATTGCCTGCCCGCTTAACGTAATCCGTATAAAGCTTTATTGAGTCTACAGGCATTACCACCCGACTTTAATTCACTCAACAATCTCTCAGCTCGTCTCTTCACAACGGGGTCGGTGGCTTTCTCGGTCACTAACCTTTCGAGTGAGATCTTTAGCATATCCGGCACGTCCATAATTACCTCTTCATCCAAATATCCATTCAGAAAAGCAGTAACGACATCGAATTGCCAAACCTTCAAATCATACTCTGCTGACAAAGCCAATAAGAGCCTGATGGATTCCATTCGTGCAACAGGTGCAAAGGTCTGATGATAATCAATACCATATCTTTGACTATATCCCTTTGCAACAATACGAGCCTTTCGGCGAGAAATGGATCCATCTGGATTATATTTATTCGTCAGCACGACTCGACAACCGATTGTCTTCTGATCTTCCTGCTTCTTGATGATTTCAAAGGTATCATTCTTGATTAAGCTTTCTACTTCAGCTACAATGGCATTAATCCATTCAGATTTTTCATCACTGGACAAGGCATCATCAAGGGACACCTCAGCAACTCCAGCAAAACTGGCTTCTGGGTCAGATTGTGACTCAACAAAGACGTCATCATCAACTTCGACTTCATCCGGCAAACCAGCATCGTCCAGATCAATTGTACTAATTGTTCTATAAAGTTTTCTGGGTCTACCTGTTCTATAAAGTCTTCCTGGTCTACCTGTACGTAACAAACGTGGTCGACCTGGAGCACGTTTAAAAGACTCATCTCTAACAGCATTGTCCTCTTGAATTGGAGTTTCTCTCTGTATTGGCGTACATGGTGTCCTCAGCACACTTCCCTGCCGATCCTGCGGTGTTCCTTCAATAGGTGTATTCGACTCTTCTTCACCTGGATTTACAAAGAGAGTATCATCTACTTCTCGAGGCGTGCTTGAATCTACCACGACTTCCTTTGAATACTCAGGTATTTGGAGTAACTCACAAATTTCTTGATTATCAGTTGAATCTGCACGTGAGTCTTCCAAGAATTTAATATCTCTGCTAATTATAGCTTTCTTCTCGTTAGGTAGCCAAACTCTGTAACCTTTTGTCTCACGCGGATAACCAATAAATATACCCTTCATAGACCTAGGCGCGAATTTATCCTTGTTAGGGGTTTTATCAAGGACAAAAACTTCTGATCCAAAAGTTCTTAAATGACTAATGTCCAGAGAATCGTCTGTCCATTTCTCATATGGAGACATACCGTTCAAGGTACTCGTCGGGCAGCGATTTCTAATGTAAGAAGCTGTTGCTATAGCGTCAGACCAAAAACTTGCAGGCAATCCAGACTTAATTAGAAGGCATCGCGCCATATCCAACAGTGTGCGATTCATGCGCTCCGCTAAGCCATTTTGTTGCGGCGTGTGAGCAACAGAATATCTCCGTTCAATCCCATTGGTTGCTAGCAGCGATTCCAATCCAGTATTGCAATATTCCTTGCCTCTGTCTGATTGCATGGCTTTTATCTTCATTCCAGTCTGATTTTCCACTAGATTTTTGTACATGTTAAATGCCTCGGTTACTCCACTCTTCTGTTTGAGGAAATACACCTCGCACCAACGGGAGCTTTCGTCTATAAAAGTAACAAACCATCTAGCACCGTTCAGAGACTGTACACGTAGTGGGCCAACAACGTCGCTGTGCACTATTTTTAATAATTCTGTGCACTTAGGATTTCCCTTAGGGAATGATAAAGCCGTCATCTTTCCTTTTAAGCATATTTCGCATCGTTTCAAGTCATCAACTTCTACTTTCGATGGTAAAGGCAGTCCTTGATCGGTCATAACCTTGAACAAATCCTTAGCATTCAAATGTCCAAGACGATTGTGCCAAATCCAGACAGCAGAGGTAGTCTGAGATTCTTCTGAAATGCCGGCGTAATTATTATCTTCTTTGATTACGTACAAATCGCCCTGACGTACTGCTTCCATCTTAATTGTCCCCTTTTGATCTACAACCACGGCAGAATCCTCTCTAAAAATTACCGATCCACCTTTATCTGCAATTTTTGCAACAGACATTAAATTGGTTCTTAGATCTGGAACAAATAAAGTATTTTGAAGTTCAATTAATCTATGACCATGAGTGTTTGAAACAGGTAGTCTCACTGCTCCCTTTCCTTCAACAGTAGTTGAAGCTTCACTTGCTAAACTGAGTCTGCCTCTCCTCGACGAATCAAGTGAACTGAAAAGACTCTTATCTCCGCACAAATGAGCTGTGCACCCGCTATCCAGTATCCAACCACGTGACTTCGTAGGGTGGCTCGAAATCTGATGACTCTCATGAAAAACAATATGACAAGCCAAGTATGAATCATCCACAGCATGGGCACTTGGCTTATTTAGTAGGCTTTACAGTGTTCTTCTTAGATTTATCAGGCATTTCAGAGCTATTACAGGTTGGACAACTTGGAAACTTGTAGCCAGGCAAACCACACTTGTAACAGTGAATTCCGCTTGATTTATTCTCTGAGTCTTTATCTTTACTTCTCACCTTCTTCCGTTTCGGACGAGGTTTCACTCCTTGCTTTACTGCCAGTCCTCCAACGACATTACCGACAGATGACTGAGCTCGTACATCATATTCCTCCAGTATCTTAACCTTAAGAGCATCAACAGACGGAAGCTCGTCTCGTGACTCAATAGCGACCCTGAAGTTGTCAAAGGTTGGTGGCAAGCTGTACAAAAGCATTATGGATAGTAAATCACCATTTATCTCGACCTCCATGGCAGACAACTTATCGACAGCATCAAAGAATTTGGCCATGTGGTCCCTAACATCCTCGCCATCAGACATACGTTGCAGAATTAGCTGCTTAAGAAGTGTTGCTTTTCTGGCTGGACCTCGAGACGCATAAATAGATTCTAGTTTAAGCCAAACCTCGCGAGAAGTTTCTAAATTGCGTACCTGAGGAAGCTGAGAAGGATGGATCGATAATATTAACTCCGATCTAGCTTTCCTGTCAGCTCTCTTCCACATTCCTCGAGCTACTGCATTGGCTGAAACAGCTGCTGTGTCCGCATTTGGAGCTACTACTGGAAGAGCCGTATCACCGTTGACATACTCCCACAAGTCACCTTTTATCAACAATGCCTCAATTTGCATCCTCCATGTGTCATAATTATCCTTTGATAAAGGCTCGATTCGAGTCCCGTTAATCGTAACACCAGACATGTCTGTTATATTCAACACGTGGTGACTTTAACCTCAAAATCGAAGAACTCTTTAACTTCTCAAATAAACGCTTCTGGGCCCATAACCTGTTAAATATCGCCAGTGGTTATTGGAAGTCGTTTCAAAGAATTATGACAAACCTCGCTTTGAGTGTTTAAATGCACGATGCCTGTTTTATTAATTGATTCTCGTGACAGTAGTAAGGCTTCGATCGTATCGAGTCGATGGTCGAATACAGAGTGGAATGAAGGCATGTACTCTTAGAGAGTAGTGTGAATGCTACATAGTATATAATCAATATGGTAGAACAATATGGTAGAACAATATGGTGGATCAATATGGTGGATCAATATGAGCGGAAAAATTGAATATCTTAACAAATACTTTAAGATTAGGTTGATTATCGGTATATCTAATAATCGGTAAAAGGGTTTTTTCTTTATAAAATTTTGAATTTTTTTTAGAAATGCCCGTGGTTGCTCTAACTTTTGTAAATTTTGAAATATTGGACTACTTCTAATTTTATTATATTCTTCAGTCTTTTTTACTATTATTTCATATATAATTCTTTAAGATTTGGTTGATCAGTTCTTGAGTTAAAGGCATTTAAAATTTTGAAAAATTCAATATAAAGACAGGACCTTTTTACCGATTATCGCCAAATTCAATATATAAACCTTTTTTTAATGATACTCTGTATATTAATAATTTAATAATTTAATTGTCTCATCTTATATTAATATCTTTCTTTTCTACTTTGATCACGTATTCATTATTAAACGTGTTCTTATTCCCAAAAGCTGGTCGGGCTACGACACTGCATTTAAAAAAAATTTGCCAAATAGCTATGAGATTTTTTTCATAGTGGCTACTATGGTTTTATGGAGCAAAACGTACAAAAGATTAAGAAATTGCTCAAGAAGGATATGCAAAATTGAGGTTTTGGGAACTGTTAGGGGAACGAATAAATCTTACGTATTCTTACTTATTTTGAGTTGTAGAATCCGAAAATAGCCATACAAATTACGTCTAAGGAAAATGTGAAAAATAAATAAAAATACAAAAAAACGTGAAATCTTTAAAATCCTCAGACGTAATTTTCTTACGTTTTCTTACGTATTTTGAGTCACAGAATCTTGAGTCAGCTATCTGAGAGGACTCAAAATACGTAAAAAAAACGTTAAAAAATTACGACTGAGAGTTTAAATGATTTCACGTTTCTTCACATTTTCCTCCATTTTCCACATTTTTCCCGCTACAGACGTAATTTGTATGGCCATTTTTGTATTCTACAATTTAAAATACGTAAGAATACATAAAATTTATTCAGAAGGAGCAGTGGAGAGGAGTGGTGGAGGGAGGAAGAGAGGGTTGAGGACACAAGATGGAGAGGTGAAAAGGAGGAGCGTGCCGCAGCAGAGGAGAGGAGAAGGTGGAGGAGGGAAGAAAGAGCGGGAGGGAGGGGAGAGTGGAGGGGGCAGAGGGAAAGAGAGAGGAAAGAGAGGCAGAAGGCGCACGCACACACGCATACGAGGGGGAGAGCAGCGGAGAAGGGGAATAGAAGCAGGGGTTGCACACACACGCACTTGCACGGAGGGTGGAGGAGAAGTAGAGAGGAGGAGGGAAGGGAGGCTAAGAGAGGAGAGACATGAGCTTCGGCGGGAAGAGTGACGGAGGACCAAGACGGCGCCGGATGTCAGGTGCCAAGCGGGGTGGCATCTCGGCGGGACGTCGAGGCGGTGGTTTACGATGGTGGAGGGTATGGAGTTGGCAGGAGGCGGAGTGGAGCTGGACAGGAAGCGAAGGAGGTGTGAGAAGCGGCTGAGCAGGAAGAAGTCCAGCGAGGATACAGAGAGCCGGATGCGTGAGGAGGAGCGGATGTAGGGTGGGAAGGAGTGGGGAAGGGGACAGCTAGGAGGAAAAGGGAAAGGGGTAGTGGGCGAAGGGGGGAGGGAGGAAATAGAGTGTAAAGGGCCGTAATGGTCAGGTCGGGACAAGAAGGAGTCATTGTGAAGGGTTGGGTACGTCCCTGAAAAACGCCACGGATATATGTGTACGGATAAGCGAGGAGGTGGTTGTAAAGGTTTGGGACCGTTCCTTAAAAACGTCTTTCAAACCCTGCGAGGAAAAGAAATAAACGAATACATACATACATACATACATAAAATTTATTCGTTCCCCTAACAGTTCTCAAAACCTCAATTTTGTATACCCTTCTTAAGCAATTTCACAACCTTTTGTACGTTTTGCCTCATAAAACCATAGTGGCCATCATGAAAAGAATCTGTTTAGTACAAGCTCGCGCAGGAGCCTGAGCTCTAGAATCGGTATAGGGAACGACACATTTACTTACTTGGTTTAGGTTCAAGAGATTGTGTATTTTCATTCTAAATTTTACGTCAAACTTGGAATGTTTCACAAAACATACGTGGTATAGTGAAGTTTTGTACAAAGAATTCAGCTGTATAAAATACAAAGAAGAAAAGAATAGTCAATTAGTAGCGAATGATCCTTTCTCGTTAAGATTTCAATGTTGTACTAGCTCATTGAATGATAGAGACTATTTGAAAAGAACATATATCAACTAAACTTATTTCTCAACACATTGATGCATTCAAATGCATTTCAGAATCAGAACTAGTCCTGAGAAAGGAACATTCTAGGTTAAACATATTTCATATGATTCAAGATACAGATAATCATTAATAATATACAACGAATAATCATAAATGAAGGACTGTGTCAATTATGTATGTGATAATCAGGAACTAATATTCCTACATAAAGTATTAAGAATATATTATACATAAATAAAAGAATACTAATTAGCTTTTATAAAGATTAGAGAGTTAAGACCAATAATTTGTCGTACGTGTTTCTACAAATTGAATGTAACGCATTTTCAATATTAATTGACACAGTAACTTCAGTATTAATACGAGTTATCGAATAAGTAATATAGTAATTTAGAATCAATTTTAGTGAAAGAATAATGCATCCAAATAAATTATAAGGAAAACAACGCAGATAATACGATCTATCGTTAACGGTAATTAATGTTGACTATCAGAAGGTTCGAATTACATTATACGCAAATATAATATCGTAGGCGTGTTCGTTTCAATATCACATTTATCGTGTGGCAATGGATATCAATAATGTGAGTTATTTTACATTAAGAACAAGTGATTTTACTCGCGGGTTGCAACCATAAAAAATTAATGTTATGTAGTTAAACTGAGCTCAGTTATCAAGACATTCCCGGATAGATTTTCACAGAAAGTTACGTGGCATTGAGGAAGGGAAATATTCCTCGAATTGTTCGTTCTCGAACTCTGGAATCAAAGATCGCACTATGATAGAACATTAAGTTCATCATACTTTGCTAGTCATCTTGCTAGCTATCTCTTATGGTGATCAATGATTCGAATTAGAACAATAAATGTTACCTGAAAGCGATGGCTTTCCTCGTTTTCGGAAAATAATGGTCTCATCGACCAAGCCCCTGAGGGCATTCTCATTATATCAAGATGGCTGACTCTTCCTTCGTTAGAGGGATTGCGTCGTAATGGCGAAGATCGTCCTTTTTTCCCGTTGCTCAATTCGAGGATGTTTGGATGTTATGATCTCTCTCCTCTCAGCAGTATCGAGACAGCGGGTCGTTCCACAATATTTCCGAATATCGGACAGTGAGCAAGGACTCGAATATCGCGATGATTACACCAGCGTATCAACGCTTAACCAGCTAACGACTCTTCTCGAGAGCACGCAAGACCGGATCAAATACGACACTCCGCAATGAGTGCGTTTAGGTAAGACTACGCTACCGTAGCGCTACAGTAGCGCTATAGTAGCGCTACAAGAGAGCGTTTCGGCAAGACTTCGCTACAATTGTAGCGGTCATTCTTTATAACTGCCCGGGATAAATGCAATACGTGTTAATGATGGATGTTAATAAAGATATGACAACAGTAGTTTATATTTACGAAAATAAAGAGTACTCAGTGACTGAGTCACACGAAATTCACGTGAAACTACAAACAGGTAAATAAAATTGGTGATGAGAAATACATGCGAATTAAAAGTTATAAAACTATGGAAGTACAGGTTATAAGCAAATTTATTAATAAAATTTTGAAAAAATATTTATTTATTTTATTGCAGATGAAATTTACTGTGCAGAATATTTTGCAAATGTTATTAATACAGCAGAATTGCACATTAATGATCCCAATATTAATGACACCAACATTGATGACACTTGCATTGATGACACCAACATTGATGACACCAACATTGATGACACCAACATTGATGACGCCAACATTGATGACGCCAACATTGATGACACCAACATTGATGACACCAACATTGATAATACCTGCATTGACAATAATAATGATGATGATAATAGTAAGCATTAAAGTTGTTAAATTAATTGTTTATTTTTGTTTATTATTATTACAATCTATTCTGTGCTTCAGATTTAAAAGTACAGTGGGACCGTAAATTAATCAAGATTGTATTAGCAAAATATCGGGAGCGGCTCCCAAAATTTCGTAATCCGAAAATTAAAAAAAATCGCCTTTGGAAGGAAATGGAAACTGAAATAAAAGTATTGGGGTATACTAAGATAGATGCCCATAGCATTGATCGGAAAATTCGAAATATGAAATCAACATATAAACGTATAAAAAATAATAGAAAAAAAACTGGTAGAGGCCGTGAAGACTGGGAATTTTACAATGATGTGGACGAAATCTTCAATACGGATAAGTCTGTAAATTTCGACGAAGGAATCTCTTCAATGGATAATGGACAAGATTGTCCTTCTGAAGCTATAGATCTTTCAAAGCGCAGGTTATCATTACCAACATCATCTTTCGAACGCTTAAATGATATTTATAATTTTAAAATTTTTTCAAATTATACACATTATGTTTCATCATATTATGACCCATTTTCGGACAGTGACTTAGAAAGTAGCAACGAGATACCATCGACATCATCGGCTAACATGCCTCATGACGAGCCACATTCTTCTCTTTCGAATGATGAAACATCAAGTTCTCATGATACTTCCACCAGAGATTCGAATGAGGGTATATCATCAAATAGGAAGAAACTGTACAACCAAAGAAATAGAGTCATAGAATTAGAAATGAAAAAAGTAAAGATTTTAGAAAATATACAAAAGAAGCAGGAGTCTAAAAATATTGAAAAACAGTTAGAAAGAGTTGCGACTGCGATAGAGGAAAAAAATGAAATAGCTAAAAAGAAAAACGACTTATTAGAAAAAAGGAATGAGTTATTATATTTGTTGTTACAATCTAATAATACGAATACTTTGTCTAAATAAAAATCAATAAAACAATTACAACTTTTGTTATTTTTTAATTAATTTAATCTTAACTTAATTATACTATTTATGAAATCTGTTCGCGATTTCTTGTCTTTTCATTCGGCCATTGTTATCTTGAAATTCATCATTATTATCACTTTCATCGCTACCATGATCCTCATTCTGAATATTTTCATTAATATTTAAATTTTCTTTTATTTCGATTTCATTATGTAATATAAGGAAATTATGAAGAGTGCATGCAGCTGCAATAATATAATTTGCCATTTCAGTACTTTGTACATCAAGATATTTTAGTCTTCGCCACTTTCCTTTCAGCAATCCATATGCTCGCTCTATTATCGATCGAATCGAGGAAAGTCTAGTATTATACGTAGATTTTTCTGGAGTTAAATTTCCATTGTCTCGAAATGGAGTCATCACATTTTGGAGCAATGGATATGCAGAATCACCTATAATATGTCGTTGAGGAGGTAAAAGTGGATTTACTTGGTCTGTCAGTTTGGCGTAAATAACACTACTCCGAAAAACTGCTGCATCATGTGCACGTCCAGGCCGACCGATGAGGCAGTCGATGAACTTTCCTGTGTGATCACAAGTACCTGTAATAAAATATAATTATTGCAAAAATTAGGCAATTTCAATAATTATAAAAAATTTTAATCATTACAAAAAAGCATTTAAATTGTACCTTGCAAAATAATAGAATGAAAATCTTTGCGATTATAATAATCATTTGCATTCCTGGGCGGTTGTTTAATTGGAACCGTCAATGGCTCCTACAACACCTGGAAATCCTCTTGATCGAATTCTAAAAACCTGAAATAAAAAAAATTTGTTTCAAATTTTATTTCATTTTTTTATTTACAAAAATAAAAACCTAAAACAATTAAAAATTTTTAGAAGTATTCAAAATATTATTGTAAACTGGAAAACACGAAATAATGTACCCTTTCACTTTCTTCACATTCCGCATTATTTGGCCATCTTATAAAATGTGGCATAACTCTCCTTAATGCATAAACCACTTCTTTAAAAATGTTCCAAGCTACACCTTTGGAAAGGCCAAATCTGTCTGCAACAGATCGAAAACTTTCTGGCGTGGCTATAATCCATAATGTTAACAATAATTTTTTCGATAATGATATATCATTTTCTCTCTGTCTAATTAGAGGTCTCATTATATTTTCCAATTCCTGAAAATATTAAAAAAAATAATTATAAAGAATTGTAAATATTCAGTAATACCTAGCTATATTTGGTTTATTTACCATGTATGTTCCTCGATGCATTCTAAAATGCGAATGAAATTGGTTATCGTTATAACGTGGTATTACTTCTTCAAAATAATTTAAATTAACAATTTCATCATTCTGTCTTTCACGATAGAACATTTCATGAAATATTTCACTTGCATTTTCCAAGGCATGCAGAACCTCGTGGTCGTTTTCTTGTCCTAAAAAATGGGTATAAAATCATTAAATTTTGTATTCTTTAACAATTGTAATAATTATATTGTTATAAAATTATATATTTTATTAACCTTGCAGGTCATGTAAAATGAATCCCATCACTTCTTCATTATCATCATCTGATGAATCTTCATCAAGCAATATATTTTCATTTATAAATAAATTTTCAATATTCATTATTCAACACTTAATAAATTTGACAGTGCAGTAACGCGAATTGAGTATAGCGCTGGTTTATACTCAGTTTTGCTAACTTTATCGCTACAATTGTAGCGAAAAAACTGTAGCGCTACGGTAGCAGTGTCTTACCTAAACGCACTCAATGACTCCCAAAAGAACAATGCCCGCTCGGCAAGCCGCACGCACGTCCCGGCTCGCGTTGTTTTTGTTCACACTGCCGCGGCGTGATCCGTTGCCGGGGCGCAACGCGGTCAACACAGCGCGCGCGCGTTACTTGTATTATCGTAGATGCAGTCGGTAACAGTATCACTGCCGTTACCTATGACTGCCTCTACCTTACCACTAATACATCAATAGATAACATAGATTTTGACAAATACACAATCTCTTCACTATTTACATTACTCTTTAAACAGAATCTCATAGCTATTTGGCAAATTTTTTTCACAACACCTCCACGGAAAATTCGACTTTCCATGCCTGTAGAGAGGGGCGAGAGTGGTCAATTTCACGCCAGGGCTTACTTTCCTCCTTAGGAAAGAAAATTGATATTTTCCACCCGGCATAACGGGCGGAAAGTAATCACATTAAAATAAAATAAATAAATTTTTCTTGTAAAAAAACTTGGCGCTGCTAGACTTCAAAATTAAAACATTAAAATTTAAACATCAGTACTAAAATTTTTGATTGAATAAAAAAACATAATTTAAGGAAGAATGTGGCAGGAGTAAAAAAGCCGCGCCAAGTTATTTTACAAGAAAAATTTATTTATTTTATTTTAATGAAGTATTTTTATTTTGTACCATTACCTCTTTAATTCTTTGTGATTAAAATAATTCTTTGTAATATTATAATTTTATTAAATAGAATTAAAACTACTATCACTTGGGTTGGAATAGGAAGACCCTTGAATGGGAACACAAAGATATGTACCACTTGGGTTTTATTTTTTAAAAGTAGTTGCACAACAATTGTTTTTCAAATCAATATATATGTATATATATATATATATATATATATATATATATATATATATATATATATATATACTCTTTGCAATTGGCGCAATTTCAAGATTTCACATCTTTTTTTGAAATACATGTCACTTGAGTTGAGTTAGGTAACATAACTTTGTGATATAATAATTTTGTTAAGGGAGAAATTAAAGCTACTACCGCTTAGGTTGGATTTTTGGATTTATACATGTATATTATATCACTTAAGTTAACCTAGGTAACGTAATTTTGTGATGATATACTTTTGTTAAGGAGAAATAAAGCTACTACTTAGATTGGATTTTTGAATTTATAAAATACATTGCGTGTACTTGGCGCCTTTTTTTACCTTTTTTGAAAAAGGTAATTTTGTACTGATATCATGCATTTTTGCAGTGTTAAACAGGGATATTTAGGTAAAAGTAAATTACAGATTACTTAAAGAATTGGTAATTTGGCAGAGAAAAATTTCTAGTTCGTGAAAGTTAGTATTAGGTACAAACATACCACATCGGTTTTTTTTTAGGTACAAACATACCACATCAGTTTTTTTTAGATAACCACTTTCTTCGAGCTAACATGCTGCGCGTGTACTTGACGCCTTTTTTTACCTTTTTTTTTAAAAGGTAATTTTGTTGTGACTGGAGGTAAAAAAGCTGCGCCAAGTTTTTGTACGAATTTTTTTTTTATTTCAATAAAATATTTGCATTTTTTATTGTTACTTCTTTAACAGTTTTTAATCTTTGCGATTAACATCTTTGCATTTAAATACCTTGTATTCCTGTGTTGGATTAAAAATTTTGTAATTGTATCTTCTCTTTCTGATTAACGCAATTTAAAGATTTATTTAAAGATCAATCAAGAAAACATTTATTTAAAAAGATACATATCACTTGGGTTGAGTTAGGTAACGGAATTTGGTTATATTATAGTTTCTGTAAGGAAAAATAAAGCTACTATGACTTGTGTAGGAAGACACTTAAATACAAAGATATTTTTTAAAAATAATGCAACAGTTATTTTCCAAAGAATATATATTCATTTTTTAATTGGCGCAATTTATAGATTTCATTCATTTTTGTGAAAATACAAGCATACCACATCGGTTTTTTAGAAGTATAAAAATACCTCATCGGTTTTTTTTAGGTACAAAGATACCTCATCGGTTTTTTGAGGTACAAACATACCACATCAGTTTTTTTTAGGTACAAAGATACCTCACCGTTTTTTTTTAGATAACCACTTTCTTCGAGCTAACATGCTGCGCGTAACTTGGCGCCTTTTTTTACCTTTTTTTAAAAAAGTTAATTTTGTTGTGATATCATTTCTTTTTGTGGTATTAGGGATCATATAAGCATTAAGCAGTACATATTTATAACATATATTTTGCGACATAGAATACAAATACAACTCAGCGTAATCAAACAAACAATATACTTAATTTTATATACACAAACATACACGCACAAGAGAGAGAAAGAGAGAGACACACACACGCATACACGTAAAAATGACTTTAGTAGTATTTATTTGTATAAAATAAAAATCCCACCACCACCCCCATCGTCTTAAAAACTAAAAGCCAATACGGTCCGCGCTTGATGTAAGTAGCCTAACTAATTGATATCTCTATATAGAACATATGCATTCCGCATAGGTAGGGGAGACCGGGGCTCGTTGGCACCGTTTTCGGCATTTGAGTTTTTATACAACTAATTATCATGATTAAACAGTACTAATACGATAGAGAGAACCTTTCTCTACATTTTCATGTCATGAACGCTCCTGTATACTGTATAGTTTCTTTGTAATAAGTGAAATACGAACATGCTGCATTGTAGCTAACTTGCCCCGATAGTAGGGTAAGTTGGCTATGCGACAAAAGTCCATGTTAAATTAATGAAAACGTAATAGAAACACAAAACGGGTAACAGATACGTACTTCTTGATAAAAATTGTATCTTTTAAAGTTATTTTGTAATGATCGAATAGCAAAATGTTGTTGCAGAAAAACAATTGTAAACTATTTTAGATGTAGCTTTCTTCAACATAAAAATATTAATATAAATATATATCTAGCTTCTATCAGCATTGTAGGTAGCAAATCACATGCTCAAACAGGTCTCACGCGCGCGGCAACAACAAGTCAAGCTAAGCGTGTCTTGATATGAGCCAACATACCCCATCCCTACATACGTTTTATTTCAGTCATTTTATTACAATAAATTACTGTTGTTAGTCAAAATAACATGTCGTATAGTAACAGAAACTTTTCTTTTAACTAATAATACGTCACTTTGATTTACTTCTCAAGCTGAAGAACATTAACACGATATTTTGAAACGCTCGAAAATTTACTTGCCACCTCTCGAATCAGAGTTTTCTCTTTTTCTATTGTAATACTTGTTTGATTAAAATAAAACTTTTGGAAAAGTACCTATGTCATAAAAGAGATATTTTGTGATTACTTTTCCATTGTTTTTTCGCTATAAATACATAAACGGAACGTATTGCCAACTTGCCTCTTGTGCCAACGAGCCCCGGTCTCCCCTATTTTTCCAAATTATCGTAGCTATGCAGCAGCTTGGTTTGCCAGACTTAAAACAGCTTAATTTTGAAAAATATTGCTGCAGAATAAATTATTAATAAAAAATTAATAATAATAATTAAGGGAAACCGCGTCTTGTCGCAAATACTTGCTAAATTGTTTTGTTATCACAACAACGTGATTCCCTAAAAATTTGGAGAAAATCGCTCTTTGCTATTCTACAGTTATTTATCGAATAATCAATAACAATTAATTAAAACATATTGTTATATCAAATCGATGAAAAAACAGTTTGAATATTGTTAAAAAAATATGTATAGATATATTTAATCTTTATTAATTAATTATATCTCAAAAAAACCCAGTGGCCGATAATAATTAGCCTACGATACGTTCGTACCCTCCGAGGAACCCACATGCCATTTGAACGTTTCCCTTCCGCGAGACGTTTCGCTGTTAGCGCCCGCTGCTACTGCTGCTAGCTTCAGCTATATCCAAGTTCTCGGGTTATGTTCATCTGCGGACTTCGATGACAGCAACGAGTAGTGGCTATGCTAGAAATTAAATGCATCCTCGATAAGCGACCATGCCCCCACCACTAGAATTAGCGGTAGTCTCCAGAGTCCAGACCTGTATGTAAGACCGTGCACTGCACTGCACTATTAGCTTGCGAGCGCCGCCGTCGTCGAAAGAGTGAACTGTACATTTCCTCACCCCCGTCCTCGCACCTCATTACATGCCTACAAGTACGACGGAGAAGGAGAAAACGGAGTATCTTAATGTCAAATTCACCGTATTTAGATTTTGCATCGCGATATCTCCGCTCGTAGGGCACGTAGAAAAAATAAAAACACTTTTCTTATACAAATCGAACCTAAGCTATCCATCGGGCCAAGTTAGAAGTTGATCGGATCAGCCGTTATTGAGATCTGATAATCGAAGGTCCCTTAAAAAATCGTCTCGGCGTAAAAGAGGCTCGGTGGTCTCGCGCTGCGCTAGACTTGGCGCGAGACACTACCGTGCCTCTTGATTTTGGTGAAAATGAATTAATAGTTTGTCAAAAGTAAATTACTGCTTATTTGGAACTTAATAATTAGTGGAAAATAATTATTAATTTTTTTAGTAATAAATAATTAGTCTTATATTATGTTTACGCGAGCGTTATTTCTGTAGTAACTGACGATAACTCCTTCGCGTAAACGGGATTTTGTAGTAACTTACAATAATTTACTCCGCGTCACGTCTAAATATTCCGGACATAATATCCCGTGACAAATTATCCCGGTCTTATTATCCCTGCGACAAAACATCCCGCGACAATATATCCCATGGCAAAATATCTCCTGGCAAAATATCCCATGACAAAATATCCCCTGGCAAAATATCTCATGACAAAATATCCCAAGGATGCAGAAATAGATTCAAATTTAAACATATGCACAAAAAACTATTGTGCGCGCCGTACCTGAGGTAGAGCGCCGAACGCCTCGATATCCCTATTCCGACATTCGGTTATAAACAATAATAAGGAACGTGTACTGGTAAATATATGTCTGGATGTTACTATCGAAACGGTTGTCAGTCAGTTACATATGTTAGAAGTGTGCGGTCCGGTGTGCGATGCCTTTGAAAGTCAGTAGTCAGAAGAGGAAGCGACAATTAGTGATTCATGGTTTTATTTATGGTGTGCATCGTGAAAATACTGATGCTATTGTCTGGCGATGCATTAAGTATAAGGAGAATTGTCGCAGTCGAGTATACACATCTTCAATGAAACGGAATCGTAAGTGGTTTTGCTTCTCGTTACTGTTCCGTGTGTAATGGTTTTATTTTCAGGAACAGTTCTGAAAATGACTGATCACAATCATGGTTCAAATGTTGGATTTGTTGAATCGCGACTGGCTATAGCAAAAATGAAGAAACGAGCCGGAAAGTCCTCAGAGAGTACAGGTGCGATTGTGTCTGCTGGAATTTCAAACATAACCGAAGCGGCTGCTGCTGAATTACCAAGTGTTTCGTCCTTACATCGAACGGTACAACGGACGAGGACACGTGCAAATCCTCAATTAACGACCCCAAGCAATGTAGAAGATCTTGAAATACCAGAACATTTCAAAGTTACAAATAAAGGGGAAAGTTTTTTGATGTACGACAGCGGCGGGAAAAAACGAACACTAATTTTTTCTACTGCGAAAAATTTGGAATGCCTGTCATCATGTGATGCTTGGTTTGCAGACGGAACATTTAAAAGTGTGCCGGCATGTTTTGCTCAATTGTACACAATACATGGATATCATGATGGCAAGGTCCTTCCATTAGTTTATATTTTAGCTCCTGGGAAACAAAAACGTTTGTACATTTCGGTGTTGACAGTGCTGAAGGAACTTGAACCTCGGCTAAAACCTGATGTGTTGATGGTAGACTACAAGCAATCATTTATTTTCGCTTTCAAAGCGAGTTTTCCTGATACCACAATCAATGTCATTTTCATTTCGCTCAATGCGTTTATCGGCATGTACAGTCTGCTGGGTTGCAAAATCGATATGGTAGCGATAGCGAATTTGCGTCTGCCATAAAAAAACTTGCACATTGCTTCCTCATAATTTTTAAGTGTGCAAGTAGAAACCTGCACATTGCTTCCTCATAGTTTTTAAGTGTACAAGTAGAAACCTTCGCTCACAAAGCTCCTCTATGAGGAAGCTTTTATTTTATTCGATGTATAATTATTAGTATTTATTTGTTTTAGCTTCCTCATAGAGGAAGCTTTGTGAGCGAAGGTTTCTACTTGCACACTTAAAAACTATGAGGAAGCAATGTGCAGGTTTCTACTTGCACACTTAAAAATTATGAGGAAGCAATGTGCAAGTTTCTACTTGCACACTTAAAAATTATGAAGAAGCAATGTGCAAGTTTCTACTTGCACACTTAAAAACTATGAGAAAGCAATGTGCAAGTTTCTACTTGCACACTTTTTTTTATTGTGATAAGCTTTATTGTGACTAAAAAAATGGATCTAATCAACCAAATTTTAAAGAATTATATATGAAATAGGGGTAGAAAAAACTGAAAAATATAATAGATTTAGAAATAGATCGATATCTCAAATATTGAGATAGCTTTCAAACATAACCGAAGCGGCTGCTGCTGAATTACCAAGTGTTTCGTCCTTATATCGAACGGTACAACGGACGAGGACACGTGCAAATCCTCAATTAACGACCCCAAGCAATGTAGAAGATCTTGAAATACCAGAACATTTCAAAGTTACAAATAAAGGGGAAAGTTTTTTGATGTACGAGCTGCAGCGTAAAACACACTTTTCTAAAAAATGAAAATCCCCTTAAAAACCATACCAGTAGACAGATTTTAATAAAATTAGAGGAGGACATACTTTTTCTATGATACTCTATCGATTAAAAAAAAATGTATCCCGGTATCTAAAAAATTGTAGAAGTAGATGCGTGTACAAAAAATCCGTACACACACACACACACACACACACACACACACACACACACATACTTCCGGACATTTTTTACTAATATGATTTCTCGACATTTTAGAACATTCTAAACCTATTTCCATCAAAATCTCGAAAAAAAATTTTTTCACCATCACAAAGCTTCCTCTATGAGGAAGCAATTGATTGCTATTGCATATGTACCTATTCCTGATGTGACTAAAGCGTTTGAAGTACTAAAAAATTCTGAATATTTCACTGACAATCGGGATGACCTGCGCGAAGTTGTTGATTATTTTGAACATACCTGGATTGGTCTACCTCGTCGTAATAAACGCTGGAAGGCTCTGTTTGATATTGAAATGTGGAATAGCCACGATGCAGTTGTTAACGAGGTACCGAGAACAAATAATGTTGTAGAAAGATGGCACAGGTCATTTAATGAGCGAGTTAGCGCGAAAGGTAGGTAAATTCATAGATTGTTTAAAGGCAGAGCAAAATTTAACCGAATTATTAGTCGAACAACGAAATGCAGGCCGAAACGTGCGAACGAGAAGACGCAAACGGTATGTTGATTATGATCTGCGGTTGAAAAATGTTGTGATGCGTTATGATCGCTCTAAGTTACTCGATTATTTACACGATATTGGTCAGAACGTTGTAGTGTGAGGCGATATATATTTGTATTTCTATGATTATTGTGTATTTATATTTGTATTTCAATGATTAATGTGTATTTATGTATGTAACTGTTATTATTGCTCTAGTAAATTATAAGTTGTTGTGCATATGTTTAAATTTGAATATATTTCTGCATCCTTGGGATATTTTGTCATGAGATATTTTGCCAGGGGATATTTTGTCATGGGATATTTTGCCAGGAGATATTTTGCCATGGGATATATTGTCGCGGGATGTTTTGTCGCAGGGATAATAAGACCGGGATATTTAGACATGTAACCAAATGTATATTGTAATATAATTAATATATTATAATATGTTTTTAAAATATGTAAAATGTTATAAAGATCTGATCAGCCAAAAAACCATCAAGTCAGTAATTAAAAAAGCCAATGTTATATACCAAATCAATTGCAGCCTGCGTTCTTAAAATCGGCCACTGCTCAAAAAATTCATTTAATGATAAGTTTTCTATTTTTCTGATAGGAAAAGATAGTTTCCAATGATGCATGACTTCATGTTCGAGTTCATTATTGTGCTTCAACTATATTTGACTGTCTTGAATTTCTTCAGATATGTCTGAAACTTTTATAATAATATAATACAATCTTGTGTAAAGTAACAGACAGAGAGAGCCACAGAGAGAGAGAGAGAGAGAGAGAGAGAGAGAGAGAGAGTGTGTGTGTGTGTGTGTGTGTGTGTGTGTGTAATATTTAAAGACTAGTAACTTTATATATCAATTAAATTATATCAATTAAAATATACCTTGCGTTTCCTGGACTTTAGGTTTTTCAGAAATTGCTATAGTTTTTTTCAACATAGTCCATTTATTTCTGTGCTTGTCTATTAGTTTTCCTCTTGCTA